>PVJO010001428.1:0-173293 GCA_004026905.1 Hystrix cristata
CATCAATTTTGAAAGACAGAGTTGCAGGGTACATCAATCTGGGCTGAAAGTTGTTGTCTTTTAGGGCTTGAAATACTTCACTCCAAGCTCTCCTTAACTTGAGGATTTGTGTTGAGAAGTCTGCTGTGATTCTGATGTGCTTTCCTTGATAGGTTATTTGTTTCTTTTGTCTAGCAGCTTTCAATATTCTGTTCTTGTGTTGAATTTCTGGAAATTTGACTATTATATGCCTTGGGGTAGATTTTTGTTGATCATGGCTAATTGGAGTTCTGTATATCTCACTTATCTGTATGTCCAGTTCTTTTTCCATACTTGGGAAGTTTTCTGCCATTATTTCTGTGAAGAGGTTTCTTATGTGATTTGTGGTATCTCCTGCTCTTTCATCGACTCCCATCAATCTTATGTTATTTTTCTTCGTGTCATCTAGCAGCTGTTGTATTGATTTTTCATGGTCCCTTACCATTTTGAAGAACTCTTTCTTTTCTTGATCATTAATCACAATCTTGTCGTCTATATCTGAGATTCTCTCTTCACATTGTTTCATTCTAGCACTGATACTTTCAATGGAATTTTTAATCTCTTGGACCTCTGTTTGAGTCTGTTTCATAAATTCCTTTCTTTTCTGTGTTGGGCATTTATGGCTTCCATCATTTTTCTAACCTCTTCTATTTTTTTATTTGTATCTCCTCTAGAGTCACTGATCATTTCTTTCATTCTGGAAATGATTTCTATTTTGATGTTTTCTAGAGCCTCACTCATCTGCTTTGTTACTTCTGCTGTTATTGCTTCCAAGAGTCTTGGTGGGAAGCTTTCAGATTGTTCCACTTCATTACCCCCTGGGTTTTCTTTTTTGTGAGCTGGAGGTATGGGGTTGCATCTTATTTGTGTGTCTTCTCATTTTCTATTTTTTCTTCTTTAGTTTAGTTCCTGGCTTGATGCTTATGAATTGCCTATGGCAGGTAGCTTTTTTTGTTAGTTTTGAGAACCGTTTGGAAGTGACTACTTCCTCAGAGATGTCTTACCGGTGTAGCTGGTTTTTGTATTATGAGTCTGTTGCAAAATCTTGCCTCTTCAATTTGTTGGGGTTGAGAAGTTGCTGTCTATTTGGCCGGCCCTTAGTTCTTTGACCGTGGCCTATAGTGTTATTTGTCACCCTCTGCCAATCTTAGTCTTGGCATACAAGGAAGAACTGAGTAGAACAATTCTGTCACCTTGGCTAAAGTAGTACAATCAGCAACAGCAATATCTTCAGACACAGTCTAGAAAATAACAAACTGTAGTAACTATTGATCTGCCACCTTATACCTTATGAACTAGATTTGTGGTTATATAATAGTATCCCCAATAAACCAGAAACTTGTATGCAATAAATATGCTCTCAGTATGGTGATTTTACTCTCAGTGGAGAAAATTCAAAAGGGATTAGGAATAGAAAGGATAGAAAAAATAGAATAAGAGAAAGAGATGAGAAGCAAGGTTGGAAGCCAGGGGGAAATTATGCAAACTTTGGGGAACTGATAAAGGAAACAGAAGGAAAGGAGAGAAGAAAGTAAAACAAGGACAGAACAACAACAAAAAAAACCACAGCAAAAAACTAGAAAGTCACTTTCCTATAAATACAAGAAAGAGGAAAAAAAAGACAAGGAAAAGAAGAGCAGAGAGGGAAAAAATATTAAAAAAAGAAAAAAAAATGTCCACCTCCAGGTGTGTCTCTGCTGTCACTGATAGACAGAGTAGAGGGACCCAGGTCCTTGTTGATTAATCCCAGCAGTAGATTTTGTCAGGGTAGCATGCATTCCCAGCTGTGTTCAATAGCAAGGCTTCACCCGTTCCATTGAAGATCAGCCTGATCACTGGCTGTGGGGCTGAAATCCAATTTGAGTTCCGCTTGGACTCAGTTCCCTGCCAGTTTGAACTTGGTTCCTTTCTCTCCTTCCAATTTGAATTTGAGCTCTGCTCCACCTTGCCCTGCCTTGCCCCACCTTGCCCCGCCTTGCCCCACCTTGCCCCAGCACCAAAGGCTGCTAGCAGCTTTTCTGAGTTCTGAGCTCCGTCCCTTTCCAAAATGGTGATTGGCTGATTGCCACCCTTTCCTGGGGGCCGTCTGAGATCAGATGACTCCGGTAACTCACCAGCCGCTGCAGTCTTCAGTGTCCACCGCTCTGCTCTGTTTGTGTGTCTTTCCATGGAGGTCTCTGGGGTCCCCAGCAGTCACCATGCATCTGCAGGCTCGAACGGCATCACTAATGCCGAGAGCTGGGGCCGCGAGTGGGGGCCGTCCAGGCTGTGTGTCAGGAGCATGTAGGGCTGTGAGCTGGGGTCTTGACCCCAGCTGGAAGCTGCTGCCATGAGCTGGGCTGTGTCCCGAGTCTGTGACCTGGGGGCTGCAAGCTGAGGCTGCAAGGTGGGGACAGGAGCCAGGGCTGCAAGCAGGAGCTTTGGGAGAAAGCGCTGTCCATCCCTCACCTTCTTCTTCTGGGCTGGTCTCTCCTTTCGCTTTCCCCGCGGGCTTCAACTCTTGCTTCAGCTCTCTGCTGGGTCCTGAGAACAGGCTTCTGTCCTTCTTCTCTTCCCTAAATTGCTATATTCCAGTGTCTGGACAACAAATCTCAGAGAGGCTCTTACCCTCCTTGTCTCCGCTCTGCCATCTTCCTGGAAGTCCTTGATTCATTTATAATTAAATCATCAAAATATTGATTTGAGAGCCACTTGATGTCAAGAGAGAAATTCTGTAGTTTTTTTAAAAAAGTTTTTTGTTGTACTAATTTTAATAAAATTAAAATATTAGGCAAAGATTATTTTGTAACTTTGAACAATGATTTTTATTTAAGTTATTGTCAGAAAACATTTACTACTCCTTAAACAGAGAAAATGGTATTTTTCTTGTTGAGTAAAGCTTTATTCATTAAAATGATGAATAAAAGTTTGAAGTTCTACTTTTAAGCAATTATGTGCCAATACATACAATGTGTTTTATGAAAAATCTTTTCAGATTGTTATATTATTTTTCTCTTTTACATATATCACAGGAGAAAGTTTATCAGCTCTTTAATTCTCTAAAACATTTTTGAGAATAAATATTCAGATCTTTTTATCTCAATTCAAGTTCAGCTTTACTTGTTTTTAATGCTCTTGGTGATTTTAATGTTTCCTCTCGTCTCTCTCTCTTTCAACTCACTGTGAAGAGAAAGCTTCATCAGCAAAAGTCTTCTTCTCCCTGTTCCCAGAAAACTTGATTCTGAATATGAGGGAAAGTGTCTCTATTTCTAACACTTACATAAGCATGTGTCTACAAACACATTATGTGCTTTATGAATTTGAAAACATGCGAATCACATGGGAAAATATTTGTCACAACACTTTCAATCAATGTATACCTATTCACATCTGGAAGAACCGAAGCCTGTACAGCTAGATCCTACGCCGGTGTAGATGGAAGGTTTAATCTCATCAAAACTATGCTGGCAAATACTCCTGTAAATACATGTATTTTAAAAATGTGAACTACCCTTATTATGTTTCCTATCAGCCTGCATCTTGTCATAACACACAAAACTGTCAAATAATAATAAAATAGTACTTAGTAGTATAAGTATTTCAATCAGAATATTTTTAGGGTTTTAAATATGCTACACACAGTGCTAAGATCTTTATATATTTAATTAGCCTCATAGCAATGATGGGAGATTCCTCTTTGAATCCATTTTCTAGATACCAAATTGAAAGTCATTCTCCCACAAAATAATTGCATTTCTTCCATGAATACATCCCTGAAAACCTGACATTTCTCTATTAAAATGATGCTAAAGCTTACAAATCATACTTCTTTATCATTTATATGTAGTCTATTATTGCTATCTTACATTGAATATTATTCCTCCAGAAGTTCTCTGCATAAAGTTTAGAGACACCTGAGGTGAAGTTCAGTAATACCTGGTTTATTTTACTGGATATGTCAATTTATGCACATAACAAAACTCTAAACTCCAATTGTATCACAAAAGTAATAATGCCTAAATGGGAGAGTTAGTTCAGTGTTAAATAAGGTGACTGCTTTGTACAATTCTGTGCAGAGATTAAGTATGCAATAAATGGAGATATAGATTTCATAGATTACATGAGCTTACGTTACACTCTTTGTGCATACTTAATAGAATAACTCTTAAATTGGAGGAATAATTCCTGATTTAGACACCCAGACAGTGATATTGATGGCATAGAGAGGCGGGGAGAGGGTAGTGTAAACTACCCTTGCTTCTCGTCCTATCTCCTTTTATACAGTTCTAGATTAATCTTCTGAATATGAATTTTCCAAAGACCAATGTAATAAAAATCTGATCATCCAAATGTACCTTTTACTTTGAACTGTTTTAAATGGGTTTTGGGTAAGTTTTATTGCATAAGTGTTAGAGTAATCATTGAATTGTAGTGTAAAATATTATTAGACTGTTTCTCATTTTGTTCTTCCCTCAATATTTTCAGTAATTAAAACTTGCCTCTCCCTGACTATGGATTTCTGTAACTGGTTGGAATGAAAGTAAACGCAGAGACTGCCTGTGTGTTGGTATCACACGCAAATTTCAGACTGTGGGTTACAGAGGTGAAGGGCTGAAAGAGTGGGGTGTGTGGTAAAAACTGTTGTTCAAACCAGACTTTTTTTGAGAGACAATGACACCACTAAAACATTTGAATACATTGTTTTATTTACTACAAGTGCAAAATCAGAACTGTTTTGGGCCAGCATGTCTGATCACCTTGCCCTGGGATGACTGGAGGTGCACTTAAGGGTGAACATGGAGAGGGAGCTAAAGGGTTATTGAAAGAGGAGACTTAGAAAGATGTAATAAGGAAGGCAAAGCAAAGAAAGGGAAAATCTGAGGGCCAGGAGACTACATTAAATATATTTGTACTTAAGAATATATTCAATTATTGAATAATATACTGATTCATGAAAATTTAAAATGCATTTTTCACAAAGATATTTCATGAAAATATTGTCCTGTTGTATATATACATGATTCATGAAAATATTTTTCTTTTGGGACTGAGGGAAATTAAACATTTCTTTAAAATGCTGTTTTCAAGACATTAAAATGTGGTGAGCTATAATTTTATAGAGATTTCAAAAAGACAGTGAAACTATCCTTTCAAATGGACTGCTTCATTTTTTATTAGCAAAAAAGTTATGTTAGTCTTCAACAAATTAGCTTTCAATGAATTTGTCTCTACTGAAAAGACTCTTAGGGATTGTCCTGTTCTGTTTGAGTCCAGAGAAAAGCGTTAAACATTAGAAATATAGATTCATAATAATGAATTATCATCATCATAATAATTAGTATTAGAAATACAGATTCATAATAATTCAACCTGGGATATCATCTCTCTATGAAGTGCTTGGATCATTGCACCTCTTTTCCCACTGGCTCATCCAGTTGTAATGTTATTGGGTAAGGGATTAACTAAACATAGGCTGAAGTCGGGTGAGAAGATGTGGAGAAAAAAAAAATCAAAAGATGAAGAAGCTAAAATAGGGTTGGAATTTGCCAGAAAGCCAGGATAACCAGGCCCTTAACACATGTCAGAGAGGTACTACACAGCCAAGGCCAAGCGCCGGTCTGCGCTTGAACCTCCTTCCGAGGGCGCGGCCTGGGGCCAAGCTTGCAGTCCGCTCGGCGGCTTTGGTTTCTCGTGCTCCTCCAATGGAGAGCGCCTGTTCTCCACTCAACAGAGGGATGATCGCGAAGTAACACGAGGAACCTTTGTGCAAAGCAAAGAGGGCTAAAATAATCTTCAAGGGAGCTGGCTGTGTTTGTTCAACAGCAAGAAGGTTTTATATGGAAAGTGTTTGCTGGCTAAGTTTGTACTGGGCAGCGATGTTCTGCGTTCCGGTCATCTCTGGCGTGTCGGATGGGATTCTAGCGTTTTATGTTAAGAGGTAGTTGGCAAAATGTCTTCTTTGGCGCAGAGGGGAGAAGAGACTTTTCATTTCATCTTTTCAGACTTTTCAAAGCTTCTATTTATATCGGGTTAGGACAATAAAAGCAGGAACAACAGATTACTCGGTGCGGGGTAGATAGGAAAATTTTTTGCTAAGAGTTCAAGATCCCTTTAGATTTATTGCCTTGACAAAGAATTCTCTCATTTTTCCTTTCTTGCACTTCTCCCCCGACAGAACTGCACATTCTCCAAACATGGGCAGCAGTATTTCCTTCCTCCTCACGATTTATGGTGGCGGGAGAGCGTTCTTTCTTGCGCCTTCCTTGTCAAGGAGGATAAACACTCACTGTGTCATTCCTGCCCATTTTATGCTCCCTTCCTAGACCCTGAATCCTTCTCTCTCTGTTTTAGAACCTGTGTCTCCGAGGGCTGTGTGACGAGAATCATCACCAATGTTCCTTCCTCCCTGGGGTTGTGTTCTGGCATCCGCAACATCTGTTTGGGGGCTGAATTTTTGTGTCTCTTCTCCTGATTCTGGAAATTTTTGTTGTTGTTATTGTTGACAAATATTTTGAGAATTATTTTTAGAATTCCCTTGCTGTCCCCCCCCTCGGGTTCTGACTCATTTTGAACAATTTCCTCCTTTGGGGACATAGTACTATTTATGTGGAAGCTGTAGCTTCTTCGGTAAGCAGAAGGGGAGTTAGGGAAGACAACAAGGCAAAGAGTGTTCTGAAAATTAAATGTGACAGAAGCGTCTTCCAAATTCTTTAAAAAAGCACCCCATTCTGATTCCGTCAACTATATATGATACGGTAGTGCTTAAAATACTGATATTTAAAGAGTGATGACTTGAAAATGAGAACAAGCAACAAAGTTTAGATAAACATAATTCCCTTTGGGTGGGAATTGATTCAATTTTAACAGAAAGGAAGCTTTATGTCAATTCTGATTCAAAACTCTATTTGACCGCTGATGAACTCAAATTACTATGCAAAGAACCTTTTCATGTAGTGGTATGATTTGAACAGAACATGTTGATATATTCAGGGTGCACAATAAATGGGGAAAAAGAATATAGTAATGCTGGCCTGGATGGGGTTGAATCTTTTCAACAGATTAAGAATTGCAATGCACAAGTAGAAAAAGAACCATTCATTTTTGTCAGGACTTAAACTCCAGCATGAGGTCTGGTACAGGTCCACAGGAAATATTTTTTTGGTGGGAAAACAAACAATTATTCTGGACATGTGGTGAAGAAATAGAATTAGAATCTGGCAGGCGCAATGGCATTAGTTTTACTTTGGGTGTAAAATATGTTAATTTACCACTGTCTGGAAAAAATTTGGTGAGTCATTCACAGAACTACTTAGAATCTATTTCTACATATCTTTTCCTTTGGCCATTTCTATTTCCTCTCCACCAACACATTTTTCAATAGCTTGTAATGAAGGTATGTATAATCATTTTTCTTATTCCACCTGAAAGAAATTTCAAATAGAATTTTCTGAGTTGAATAATCAGTGATCGAATTTAATTTGTTTTCTGACACTGTTTTTCACTTTCTGTTTGATCACAGTGTTTTTATGAAAAGAGACAAGATTATCCTTATTCCTTATGATAATATGAATAATTTCTTCTCAATTTGTTGTCAAATCAGAACCACACTGTATCCATAAAATGAATGCAGATACTAACAGATTTTACCTGCACTTTCTAAGTATTGTTGTTCCAGGTTAATCTTGGGCAATTTGCAGTATTTTGAAGCAGAATAGGATTCTGTTGAAGCAAAAAGTATGAACCCAGTGGGTTAAAAAAAGAATTTTGTTTTATGATCTCAAAATATCTCTGTAATTTGAAACATAACACCCCTAATACACAAATAACCCAACTTCGGCAGATATCTCAGACCTTGTAACAAGAAGTTCCTTTGCTCAGTCTTGAAAATTATAGCCCCCAAGCTCTGCTTTCCTCAACCACATCTCGTACAACTAATGTGATTCCCAAATTAAGCAATTTGAAAATAAAACACGAAACTCTACCTGGATTTATAATCATTAAACAATTCACATCAAACCACTGAATGAAGCAGGTAAAATGTTTTACTATTATGAAAGAAATAAGAAAGTATTTGGAAAAATTGCTTAGCTATCTCTCTCTTCAAGGGAAAAAATCCAGGTTTTCCAACATGCTGCCACCTTCCTGCCTGTTTTCAACTGGCGGTGACCATGGAGTAGTAAAAATTTGCACGCATACCGCTTCTCTTAAAATAACCTTAAATACATGTGAAGTCTCTAAATTAAAGCTCTCCCCAACTCTCACATCCCAGTTCCAGGACATTCTAACCATGAGCACCTTGAGGTTTTAGTTGAATCACCCCCCTTTCCAAAACTGTCCATCTGTCCTTGAGAGTGGTTGTGATCAGAAAGCTCAATATGACATACTCGCTGAGTTCTCTGCCAGCTTAGATGCACTTTGTAGGTGGAAAATTGTTGGTCTCTGTCCCTCCCAGCTTGCAAGTAAAACGAAGCTGCCAAGAGATAAACACATTCTAAGTTTATCATGCTATTCTTGGCCTCAAACTACCAGCCATAAGGCAACTATTGCTCAAGGTACCGTGTTTACAAGTGTTCAGTCCTCCGCTGTTTCAGAGACCCAACAAGATAGAATTTCTTCCTGCCAGCCTATATTTTGTTTTTGTTAAAGCTTTCACATTTCTCAATTTCTTTATAAAAAGGGGAAAGAGGGCAGCTTCTTCGAAAGCATCTTGAAGGTCTGAATTCTCATTAAAATCCTGATTATGATGTTTAGAGTTTGTCCTTTTCCCCTTCAAGCATCCTAGATTCTTTAAAGAGCTGCATATTTATTTTCTTTATTATCAATATTATTACATTTATTATCATCACTAGTATTTTCCTTAAAAGTGAACAAGATCTATTCTCATGTACCTTTACATAGCCCTTTTCAATTTTTTCTATTTATGACCTTTGTCATTTGTTTACTGTGTTGATCTGTTACTTACACATTTGTTGTTGCAAAGCCCTTTTTCTTTCATAATTAATATCCTTCTCACCTTAAGCGAATATATTAAAAATAATGTCATCAGAGTTTGGAAATGTTCTAAAAACTGGAGAAGGAAATTTTTTGAGAGTACTGAGTTAACTTTCTTCACAAATGTCTTCCTGGCTGCCTTGTGTAACAGGATGTATTGAGTTCATACATCTTAAATATAAGAGAAGAGCTATATCACATCCTATATTGGCACAGTATATTGACATGTATTATGTATGATGTTACACTGTTTAAATTATTAGAAATCACATTAAAAGAAATTATAATAAGATAGGGCTTTTTACCAAATCTAAAGTATTTGGCAAAGATATGATAATCAAGTTCAACTCTTGATTTACAAATAAGACTTTGAGTTCTCGGAGTTTTATAACTATATTCTATATCATGATTTCTTTGCATTTCATTAAATGTAACATTCTCTTCAGAGTTCAGTATTATACATGTATAATTTACTGATAGAATCAGGGCTTTATTGTTTTCTGGAACATTGAGATATTAATCTATTCTGAAAAATTTTAACGGGCACTCATTAATCTGTACTCCAATGATTTAAGGCTGCTGCTAATTAAATTTACTCACAACAAGGCAAATTGAAAGAATATAGCAGAAAAATTTCATTTGTTCTAGTTCAAGATCTGAGGGTAGGGAACAAAGCTTTGCAACAGTTTGTCCTTGGAGACTGCAAGAACAATGTATTGTTAACCCGAAGCATAATTTAAGAACACTCAAAAATAACCAAAATTATTATGTTCTCACTAAAATGAGCAGAGAAGGCTTTCAGAACTATGGTATCCCACAGTTGAACTAATTATACAACTACCTGGTGGGTTTCTGAGGTTGTATAATAAGACAATGAATGAAGATGAACAAGTGTTCTACTTGAAAATTATCTATGTGTCATTGCTGTACTGTATCTGCAGTCTCCAATATCTTGGTCCACTGGGCTACTATAACAAATCAGCAAAAATTTGGTGACTTATAAACAATAAATAGTTGTTTCTCTGGAGGCTGAGAAATCCAAAATCTAAGTGCTAGCAGAATAAGTGTCTTGCAAGGACACTCCTTCTTTCTATGTCTTCATGTGATAGAAATGTGAGTTAAACTATCTCTCAGATTTTAAGGTTGCTAATCTCACTCAGGAGGGTTCTGTTTTCACAACCTAATCACTTTGCCAAGCACCACCTCTTAATACCCCCAGTGTAAGGGCTAGATTTCAATATTTGAAGTTTGGGGAGATATAAATATTCAGTCCACAGCCTTTCCCTTAAAAAAAGAGTAGTATTCTCATCCATGCATGTTAATTACCTTTCTCCTATATAACTCAAAGTTAGTGACATGATTTATGTATATTGAGACTATCTGATCAGAAGCATTTGATGTCTGGTTTATAGAGCTTTTGCTTTTGTTTATTATTCTAATTAATCTGTTTTGAAGTATTTTTTCTCAAACAGAGTGGCTAACTCGATTGTAAAATTGCTATACTACTTTGAAAGCCATATTTAATTGTTAAAACACACAAGGTTTCTATTTTAAAAGGCTAAGAAATGACAGAGATTGAGGTAGGAACTGAATGGCTATTGATGTCTGACTATACTGGCATCCAATATGCTTTGATTGGATGAATATGAACTTTCTAAAACAGGTGGAAAGGACACCACTGGACACTTATGTGGGCAATATAAAAGGCACAAGATAGGTGAGTAGACAAATAAATAGTACGCTAGTGGTCACAGTGGAGAGACTCCTCATAAGTACTCTATAGCTCTTTGTCATCTACACAATTATTTAATTACTAATTTGTTCTAAGTCTGATTCTTGGTTCGGGCAAAATTTAAGTCAGAATCATAAATCAAGTGGGTTCAGTTTTGCCTGTAAGAATTTAACATTTTGAATACCAGGAATTTGCAAATGATGAAACTGTGACTAGAAAAACCAGAGCCTTTTTCTGAAAGACCAAGAATATTTTTAAAAGTAGAAAGGTATCCCACTTCTGAGATACCCCTGCAATACCTATTAAGCCAGGATTTTCCTTTAACTTTTCAACTTAATCTTCTGTTATTGATACGATTTCTTTCTGTTTTGTTTGGTGTCTCCCTTTAGGGGCAGTGTACAAGATCATGCTGTGTTTACCAGTCTAGATATGCTGGTTACACAATCACAACACAACAACCGAGAAACCTTAAAATCTCAGTAGCTTAAATGAAACAAAAGCTTACTTCTCACTCATTCTACATGTTCAACAGTATTCACGTTAACTGCTGACTTTATTCACTGTAGTTCCTCCAAGACCTGGCTGATGGCAGCTTTATCTCAACACTATGTGGGTGACTGATAAGGCAGGAAAATGAAACAAAGTGAATTGTGCCAGGCTCTTAAAGCTCCTACCTGGAGGGGTGCTGCACCCCCTTCTTTCACCTTTCTTTAGCCAAAGGAAGCCCTATGATATTACACACCCCCAACATAGCAGAGAAATACTTCTTCCTTGTGGCTCAAGGGGGAAGAAGTTAAAAATTGCTGAACAAAACTCGTGAATTGACTACCACAAGGCATAATACATGTAACTCTTACAGGTTGTCATTTTTCTTGAAGGCACCAAGAATAGAAGGCATTTGATACAGAGTTTTGTTTTTCTTCCTCAAATTAATTTAATACTTGGGTATCATTCAAGAATTTGAGTACTGTTAAGTTTTATTTCCACCTAAGTCTTATTTTATAGTGCCTGCCATAATTATGTCTTACAAATCATTTTGTTGGGAAATTTCCATTTCTACCATCTTGCTCTGAGAGTCAATGGGGAGGAGGGGAATTCTCTTTCTGTTTGCAAACTATACTTGAATAAACCCACTGCATACAAGTATATCCTATGCATTGGCACATCTGAAGTGGATAAAAGACTATCTTGAATATAATAGTATTCTCTCATAAGGAGTTATCCAAAGATACACAGTCAGTGTGACCCTTGGTATGAAGTATGCTGTTTGACTACTTTGAAATCAAATTGAAATGGATAATGTATTTGAAATATTGCTTCCTAATTTTATGCATTATGCTGGAAACACTATTAAGTCTTATTAATAATTTAAAAGAACCATACATTTTGTACATGACTATAAAATTTCAACCAAACAGAGCATGCCATTAAGGGTTGTAAGGCGATCTTACTGGATCCTACACATTTTGATGCCTTAGTTTGGTCCTACAGCTCACTATCAATAGTGAAATGATGATTTTCTCTAACTCTACATTTTTCCTAACTATGAAAGACATCAGATTCTCAAGAAATAACCTTGAGAAGTTCTTTGAGAGCAATGCAGATTTCCATGAGCTGTCATTTTTATCAACTTTTGCATACTATGTGCTAATAATCCCCCTACACTGTCACTAATTAAAAGGAAATAATGTGAAGCAAAAACTATTTCATTATTCTTTTTTTTCATTATTCTTAAGAGTATGATCAAATAACATAAAAAATACAGCACCAGAGGCTCAAAGCAAGCAGAAGAGAAAGGATGTTAGATAACATCTAGAGTGAGTCAAAGAAACCACGACAATGAGAAGACGCGGAAATGAGAAAGAAGGTTGTCAAAGGGGCGCACACCTACGGAAAATACCTTGGCCCTTGACAGTTTCTGGGTTTCACTTTCCTTTTTTCTCCCAGTGGTCCAAGGGCTTTGTTTTCCTCACAGTGAAGATTTGCCCACAATAGAAGAGATCTCTGCCTTCTAATTAATAGAGTATCTTGAAGAAAAACATTTGTTAATTTTGTTTATTTTTTTTATTTTCAATGCTGGGGATTGAACTCAGGACCTTGTACTTGCTAGGCAAGTGCTCTACCACTGAGCTAAATCCCCAACCCAAGAAAAACATTCGAATTGCAATTATTCTGACCACTTTAGTTAATGTGCAGTAAGCCCAGATTCTATTTATCAGTGTGTTGCTAGTGTTTTAAATGGTCATATAAACTAGGACTCTTTAGCCTCTCTAGGAAAATTGTTCACCTAGTACAGAAGTCACACAAAATTTAAGCTTTCTGCATTAATGGAGAAAACATGGATTTTGTTTGGTACTATCCGTTTATCTCTGATATGTTGAGAAGATAAATGATCCCAGACAAGTTTCCAGAATGAGAATTATAATTTGTGCAGTCACACAATTCAAGGTTTAAGTTTTCAAACTATAACCACAGGCTGCTTTTCCTGAAGTATATATTGTAGAATAGTGAGGCAGCTGAGGACAGTCCTCTTTTTCAGTAAGTTATATCATAGGCAGCGTGTGTACTTTGTTACTAAAGGGAAAACTTTAACAATGTATAGCATGTAGATACAATTTATTGTGCCCGTGTTTAGGAATTTAAGACAACATGAAATTAAGCTTGAGAATCAGACCCCTGAGGTAAACATGAAGAATGATGGGTGTCTGTAACCTTCTAGTTGCCACTAACTACTATCCCACCTGGAAAGATTATGCAGTTTTCTTTCTTATAGGTGTAGAGAGTTTGATGTTTTTAAAACCCACAGCAAAAAGAAATTACATTCATTTTCCAGACGCAGCATATAACTTTATTTTTTATGTAATTTCATGAATGGGGCATCATACCAGGTATGAAGAAGTGATTCATATTAGGTAAATTAGGTCTAGTCAAGATGGATAATATTTTAAATAGTTAATTCCTTCTATAAACCTTTATTACATGAATTCAACTGGCAAAGAGTACTGTGTCTCCAGTATACATATTGGACATCTTGTGATCTGGTAACTTGACATTGAAAAGCTTCAGCCTTTGGCCCAAAAGGCCTAATAAATGCATTAGTCAGCATCACTGATGAACACAGCTGGAGCAAGCTCTGAAACCAGAGCTGAGTGGCCTCATCCAGTTTCTGTTCCGACCTCACAGGTCACTACTGGAGAGTCTACTGGCATCTCACGGATCACACGTCCTCACACTGTGTGAAAGGAATCAACACACCTTGATGTTCTAACTCACCGCAGTTGTCATGGAACTTGAAATCAGGTAAGATACTTAAGTACACTGTGAGTTATAATACATAACAATCCATATGAGACATGTTATTTAAAGTTCCATTTTGAAAATATGCAATAAACGACAGGTCACACTGGACACTGACTTTATAATCAGATGACATGAATGTTGATGGAGTAATTAAGTAGGCTCAGGAAACCTGGAGAAAGATGTTTAACCTAGTGGCTCACAGTATCTCCTTGTTTTTTTCAGGAAGATGTGTTGACTTCCTCTCTCTCTCTAGGGTCTTTGCAAGAATGGAATAAAAGTGTGTAATGTGATTTTTACCCTTAGCGAAATACATCTTATGAATAGGTCCGAATGTACTTTGTTCTCTCATTGAAGTGATGCATCTGTCGGCTGTGATGGAGTGATAGATTGTAGTGAGCCTCTGATGTGAAATGAATAAATAGAAGTGTTTCTGTGCAGGGTCTGGGAAGAATCTCGGAAATGGAACAGTCAGAACAGTCCCTGGTGATCACAAAGCAATAAAATGAGTTTGTATTTCCACAATTAGAGTGGAAAAACCCTCATCACACACAGGACATTAAGTAGAATGCACAGAATAGATATTGCCTAAGTACTGGGCAAAATTAGTCCTAGACCAAGAGCTTGCCTGGAGCTGCCTGAAGGCTTCAGTTCAAATTCGAAAGGTTTGACGATTTCTAGGTAACTTACATCACGAGCCAAGACTCAAGAACACTTAAAGGACACATTTAGATACATGTACATATATGTATACCAGCATCCCACAAAGTAAAATTAAAACAGTATCTGTCCTCAGATTAAAATGTTACTCTGCATGCAGATAATGTAAATATATGAACCGTTATGTGAGACAAAATTAATGGAAAATTGACTTAAAAGATGACAGAATTAGCAGAGAAGAATATTAAAACATTTATTACTACTACACCCGTATGTTTAAGAAATTAGTGAAAAGTATGAGCTTGTTAAATAGCCTAATTGGTGAGTTCTGTCAAAGGTTTAATGAGGAAATAAGACCAGGTTTCTTCAAGGAAACTAAAGCTATGAGCAATGTACAAAGCTAGCATTATTCTGACACCAAAATAGGAAAACAATATTATATGAAAAGAAAGCGACGGGCTAGCTTTACTCATGAACATTGATGAAGAAATCTTTAACAAAGTTTTAAAAAATTAAACTCACCATTATATGAAAAAGACAAGTGAAAAAGTGAGGTTCTTGACAACGATGCAATTTTTTAAAATTTATAACTTAACATAACTAACCATATGAAGAGACTAATAGAAAAAAAAAAAGATGTAAACTTACCTCAATAGATGCAGAAAGAGCATTTGTCCAGAATTTGGTATTGACTTCTGTTTAAAATGCTCATAGATTAAGAATAAGAGTGAAAGTTCTGCATTTGATCAAGGTCATATATTCAAAAGTTACAGCAAACATATCATAAATAATGGCAAAAGACAGAGTGTTTCCCTCTAAGGTGGGGAACAAGGGGAAGATGTTCATTCTCATTACTTGCATTTCACTTTTTATGTAGCAAGTACATCAAAATAAGAAAAAAAATTATACAAGTTGGAGAAAAGAAATAAAACAAGATATTTGTAAGTGATATGATGTGCAAAATACCCATGAAAGGTTAGAACTTTATAATATTTATTAGTTTTCACTACAGAGCCAATATGCAAAAATCAAATATATTTTTATAAATTTTCAGTGAACAATTATGAACAATATCATCTCTGAGAATAATATAAAATAATTAACTACTTGGAGATAAATTTGACAAAATATTTTCAAAATCTGTGCCATGAAGAGTACAAAATATTTCAGAAGAATTAAATAGGAGCTAAATAAATGGAGGGATTTATTTCAATCTTGAATTAGAATACTCAGTACTATTAGAGTGTTAGTTTTCCAAAATTGACTTACACATCCAGTGTAATTCCAATCAAGATAGATTCTAGCAGACTTCTTTTGAAGGTCTTGATAAACTGATTCTATATTTATTTAAAAAAAACAAAGGACCTAGATTAGTCAAAATGACTTGACTTTTCCAAATATAAAAAAAGAAGTATTTACTGCACATGATTTCAATATGTAGTGTAAATCTCCATTAATCGAGACAGTAGTATTGGCAAAAGTAACAATGGGATGCAAAGGAGAATCCGGAAATAGGCCTGCAGATGTGCAATGGATTTATTTTTTCATAAAGATGCCAATGCAATTAAATGCAGAAATGATAATCTTTTCAAAAATTGATGTTAGAAGAATGGAGTAGCTGTAATAGAAAGGGACAGGAAGAAATAGGTCTTTACTCAGTAATAAAAAGAAATGTAATAAAATGGGTAAAACATACTTTTATAATTCCATTTACCAAAAAAAAAAAAAATTGAGACAATGCAAACCAACCTATAGTGACAAGAAATCAATATGTGGTTACCTGCGGATGGCAGGAAGGGAGAGAGAATGGAAAGCCAGCCTAACTGGGGCCCAAGAACATTTTGGGGGTAATGCCATGCCCATTATCCCTCTTATTATTATGATTTCATGAGTTGAACTCATTAAATTCTATACCATTATGGGTTATTTCTTGCGTATCAATTATACCTCAATAAAGCTCTAAAATCAAGACTAACAGAGCTCTACTAAAGCCACAAAGACGCCTTCATTTGCTCCTCATCAGTAGCAGCATTTATATAGCTGGAAAGCAACCATCTACATGATTTTTTTTTTTTCAAAAATAAAATGTGGATAGACCTTGACTTCCAACTTTTAACAAATCTGCTACCCAGATGTGAACCTGAAGCTGTATGTCAGAAATATGTGTGAGTTTGACGTGGAGTTTAAGTGCTTTCCTGACTATCCATGTGAATGACACAGTCAATTGTCCTTGACAATCAGACTTCAGATTTAAGGCCCCTGAAGTGCACAAATCGGTGCTGTGCTGTGTTAGCCTTCCGCAGCCCGTCGTGGTCTTTGTAATTTTGTTAGACAGAAAGCGGCACTGCTCAATATGATCGCGTAAGCTCCTGTAATTTATTCCCACCCCTTCTTGTTTTCTGTTCTAAAGAACAACTTTGTGGCTTCACTTAAAGAAAGTGAAGTCTTTTGTTTCTCCCTGAAGTTGTCATACCGACAATGATTATTGACCTCTACTTGGTCTGTAGGAGGTCAGAATCAACAGCCTAAAAAGATTTTAAGGATTTCTGGTTGCAACTTGGTGATGAAATTACAGTAATCTCTCTCTTTATAGTAATATTCAGAAAGTGCCTACTTTAGATATCTCATCTGTGTCCTCTCCCCTCTTTTTTTTCTGGAGGAACTTTCAGACTATTAATATGGAATCAACTCAGGACCTTGTAACTTTAAAATGTGATTATTTTGCCTCTTGAATTAGTCCTGCCCCACTGCTTTTGGAAAACTCCGTGTGGAACAATGCTTGTACATTTCCAAAACTGTGCCGTACAATTTTCTGTATATTTTATTATGTTTTATAAAAGAAAAACACTACAAATTACTCTTAACCTGATAAGTTTTAGAACCGCCCCAAATCCAATCTTCCTGCTTTCTCCTCCTTTTCCAAAATATTTTTTCTATTCTCTATCTGCCTTCTTATGCCAAGATCCATGGTCATGCATTTAAAAAGACAATGGGCTTTGTGACATTTCTATGTCACAAAATGTGATGTGATAATACTAAGGTCACCAATGCAATCACTTGCTGGTTTGGACTTCAGATTTCCTTTTAGTCTTTAAAGTTGGGTTGAGTTTTGCAATTATAATACAACTTGCAAAACATAACATTATAGCATTATGGAAAAGACTGAATCAACATCTTAATGGGTTAATATTGTATCACAGTGGTATACATTTTGTATGTGCACATGAGTGTGTGTGTGTGTGTGTGTGTGTGTGTGTGTGGCCATATCCACAACAATCTATTTGTCTATTATCTGGGTTTGGTTTGATCCACTTTCTTTAATTTTACACTGCCCCTTGACTTTGACAATGTACTGTTTGGGCACTAATCATAATTTAACACCATCATTTATTGCTTCTCAAATAATCAACTCTTCTTATCAGTAGTTTAGATATCTTTAGTTCCTTAAATATAGTCTTTATTTATTGGAAAATCGTTGAGTAATAACAAATCAAATAAAATCAAATAAAAAAGAAGCTTTTCGAAACTTTTACCCGGCTTTTTACTTGAATCCACCATTACTCAGAAATAAAACAAGAAATTATTTTCCACAGAGGTAGTTTGGAAGGTAGCTTTACAGAAAGCATAATGAATCATTCTAAGTTAAAAAATGATGGTATTTGTTGAAATATAGTTTATCATTGCTAATAACTGTGCAATACAGTTAAAACTATAAGCTAATAGTCAACATTATCTTCCAATCCTGACTACATTGCTTTTTCACTATGTGATTTGCCAAGTACACTAGCATTTTTAAAACTAAGATTCTTCACCCATAAAATAGTGGTGGTAATTTCTAGTTCCAAGTGTAGATGTAAAAGTTAAACAGGACTGTGTACATCATGTACTAAACAAATAAATAATGCAATATAATGCATGGGGAAATCAAATAGTTGAAGTGATTTGAAAAGAGTCTGAATAATATAAGACAGACTGGACAAATATGAAATATTAAAAAGTAATTTTGAGGCTATATCAACTTTTGATAGCTACTTGTGGCATTTTATTGCAGATGCTTAAGTAAATTTTAAACTACGACTTCGAGATTTAATCCTAAATACATTTTATCTTTGAAATTATTTTCTACTTAAGCAAATTGCTTTGTCAATTGTTTGCTCAGCTTTCATTAGATTAAAAATATGGAAAGTGTTGGTGAAATGACAAAATTAATTATGTTTTGAAATACACATTTATATTTTATAACAATGTTAAACAAACATTTTGTTTTCCTAAGAAAAAAATCATAAAAATAAAGCTTCCAATATAGTATCAGGCAGTGAGTGCTGTGTGGTATGTGTGTGTCCGAGACCCCTTTATAGTTCATATATTTATGTACTTATGTAAGTTCACACTCATCAAAGCACTTAACTTGATTAAGCCCTGGGTAGTGTGAGGAAATACAATCAGAACTTCGGTTCAAAAAAAAAATCATAGGATTTCTTTTTCTGTAGCTTACAAGTAGCACATGTTTTTCCTGTTAACAGAGTGTGGATTGCCATTACGACCAGTAATGATGGAGGGAGCGTATCAATGCCAATTATATAACCCTCAAATCCTTGAATACGTGGGATGTAGGAAGCGTGTTGGTGGGCGCTCACACACTGGCAAATGGGAGCGAGTTAAAACTCTGGCCCTCACACTGCGCTCCTGTTAAGAAAATACCAAGGGATGTTTTCACGAGAGGAGCTCACAGATTGCGGCGCAGTTACCTTAGCTGGCTCCTGATGTGCAGGATCACACCACATTTAAATTTCCATCTGTTGTGTCTGGAACTATTGTTCTCACTTTGAACTTCTTTTTCCCCAAAGCGGATCTACAGAATCTGAAAGACCACCCTCTTTGAGTGGGACAACCAAGTACACTTCAGGAAGTTATGTGGCTGATAGTCATTCTGTCACCGATAGAATAATTTCGTGTTTCAAAAAAAAGTAAATTGGCATTTCTATGCATTTTATGCATAGAAAAATGCTAACTTTTGATCTATCTGGAATCATTTATTTTTCTTGGAATAACTTCAGGGCTCCATTGCTGTATTATTCCTCTAGGAGCAGGAAAAATGAAGAGATGTGTTCTTAGTCCTCTACTTATAAAACCTGTACTCAGCAGTCTAACAGGGAGCCCACCCAAATTGACATGTACAGAAACAACTGAACTGGTAAAGATAGCAAATAGTTTTTATACATTTTCTTTGTCTAGGTGGGGTTTCTTCGTGTGTTAGTTGAGTTGTGCTGAAATCTCTCACACACTCACCTACTAGCCACTTTACATTTTTAACACACACATATATGTACAGTGTGCTTTAAATACATGTATGTACTAAATTTCTTCTGCATATATTCAATAATATACAATATATGGTCTTCATATCTTCTCACTTTATACAAGTTAAATAACAGACTTCCATAAATGTTAATTCAATGGTACTTGTGATCACTGGCATTGCTATTTAAGTGCTTTTCTATTCAGTATTTGAATATCAACATTATTCTTGATCTAACTCTGTATTTATGGAGAGTTGCTGATTTTAGAAGGCGCATGATCTGCAGAGACCTTGAAATGATCAGCCCAAGAAGCAGTGTTAAAGCGAATTCTACCTCTTTGCTGAGCAGTTCTGTTGCTAAGCAACGAACTGTTTATTCTCTCCTTTTGGGTCAGGACTGGGGGTAATGAGCTGATGGTGTGTGTCAGAAAAAGGAGTTAGTGGCTGACAATGAACTTTAAACTTTTTGGCTTTGTGTTGTTTTCCAATTTAGTGACCTCCTGACTAATTCTGAGCATGTTAATCTGCTTCTTTAGGATTGTTTCTCTTAGATCATTAAATTAACAATTACATATTGGGGCCTGTAGCAAGGTGCACAAATCCTGAAATAAACATAGTCCAAATAATATGACAAATATTTCAAACCATCCTAATGAAAGTAGCATAGAAATCTCTTCTTTGCCACAGAAAGTGAGACTTGTTTTTTTGGATTTACTTTCTGGTTTCTTTAAGAAATGAATGGCAGTGGTGACTGACAAGGCATTATATACATTCCCAAAGCCCATTCTTATGACATAATATAGTTCTACAAATAAAAGTCTCTATAAAGATGCATGAGTTATTTTGGTAGGAATAGAAGGGATGAGTTACATGCCATTCCATTTTGATGAACTCGAATCCAGTTTCTAATCAACAAGATTGCCCTATACAATAAACTACTGATTGTGACTGCTGGCGTTAACAGTAATAGGACAAGAAGATGTGTGGCACAATTTTCTCCATTCAGCTATTCATTTTCCTACTGCTTTGAAGGAGTCTTTACATCCTTATGATCCTTCTGAAAGTTAGCCTGACCAATTGTGCTAAATGTGCCCAGAGAGCCTCTGAATGCACGGACGGCTCTTGTTGATTGCTAAGTAGTGTCAGTTCGGCCTCAGCACCTCATTTCTGTCAGAGTTCTCAAAATGTGAAATTTGTTTCAGGCTGTTTTTACACCCTTTTACAATAATGTTCTCTACTCAAAGCCCACTTAATTTTACACACACTATTAAATATGAGAAATAGACATACAGACGCTGATATCCTCCGGCCATATCTCTATCTGTTTAGTCTCTTTGAACTCTACAAAATCATTTTGTTCCTGCCAGTGCTAACTAGAGACCATATGATGTGTTACAGTCAGTTGGAACAAAAACCTTTATAAGAACAGTAATAAGATAGAAAACATCAACAAAACCTCTACTTTCGCAGTCTTCATAGTCTCTAGCACTGACATTTGGACATGAAATTTAGAGAGAATCTATTAAGCTGCAGCGAGAATTGTTTATCAACTCCAAAAGGCTTTCATTTGGAGAAATCCAAGTTTCCATTTTCATAGCAAGTTTATAACTCAACATAAATGTCAAGGCTTAAAGAACATTGAAACACAGCATGGATATTTATTTGAAAAAAATCACTTGATAAATTTCACAATGTGCTGTTTTGTTTATTTTTAAAGAACCTGTCAAACCATATTGTTGGATTAACTAAATAATATAGTTTTCCTTTGGTAGATTGCTATGTTCACCACGGCTATAATGTGCCTTTCTTCCCACTTTCGTTCTGTACATGTGGTAATAGATGGCCGCACAGCTACTGTTTGTGTATTTCTTACTGATGTGCTGAGAGTACAGTGAGAAAGATCCCTTCACCATGGATGTTCTCATACCTATATGCATTAGCTATTATCCGTTCTTGACAGTTTAGTTATGCCTTACAGAAACTACCCATCCTTTCAACATACTCTCTTCCATAGACCAACTAGGATGTTGACTAGATGCTACCTGTATTTCCAGGTATCGATGATGCAATTCCAGACACATAACTAAAGATTATTAACCATTTCATATGGAGTTAAAAATTAATTTCCCCAAATATTCTGTTAAAAATAAGAATTGGAGTTTCTTAACAGTTTTTTTTTCTGTTCCTTGTTTGAATACTAGCACTAGTATTAAAAAGTTGTTGAATTATTGATCATGTAAACTCTGTCCTCCAATTCTTATATGTATAATTAGATTTGATCCCTACAAAGTAGAAGAAATGATATCTTGTGCCACTGTCATAGGCAAGAAATAGAAGGCACAGAGAAAGTAAGTAACTAAGGTCGTGTGGCTGGCTCGGGGTGGTAGAGTCAGAATCCCAGTTCACTCCTGTGCTACCTGGAATTAGAACAACAGAAGGAGACAACAGTACTAGACTGAATTATTTGTCTAAAGCTTTTCTTTTAGTATTTCGTGCTGATTATCGTCCATGTTAATCTAAACATTTCCAAAGTAATGTAACCTTGTGTCTTAGTCACTTGGCAGTCTCTGAGACAAAATACCAGACACCCACAGATTAAAGGAGGATTGACTTTGAGATTTATTCTGGCTCTTAGTTTCAGTCCACGGTCAGCTGGCTCCAAGGCTGGAAAGGTCGAGTGCAGGAAAGCTATTCCTGGGAATCCGGAAGCAGAGAGAGGGTGGGCTGAGAGGGAGATGTACCCTTTCACGTCACACCCCCCAGTGATCATCTCTTCTAACCAGACCTCCCCTCTAATGGCACATTCAGCTCTGGGCTATGGTTTCTTCAGCAGATTAAAACACTCATAAGTCTAGCGCCTCCATGATCCAATCACCTCCCCAAAGCCCAGCCTCTCAATACATGAGCCTTTTAGGGGACACCTAGATCTAAACCGTAACACCTTATGTTTTAATATTAATTAATGAGCCAAGCTGCAAAATCTTTTTTTTTTTTTTTTGGCTTTGCTTTTTCTTTCTTTCTTTCTTTTTTAAATACAGGATCTTGATATGTAGTCCGCGCTGTCCTTGAACTCCTGATGATCTTCCTGCCTCAGCCTCCCAAAGGCTGGGATTACAGGCGTGCACCACCACACCTGGCTCAAACTACAAAGCCTTACAAGCTATAAACGTTTACAATTAGGAAGGGCTTTTGTAATCATTTAGTGGTACTACATATTAGAGGAATGGAAGTCTGAGGTCTGTGAAGGAAAGTTATTTTTCCAACCCATGTACTTAGAAGAGGAGCAAGGCTGTTAGTTAATTATGTTTATTTCTTAGTTATCAAAGAGGACAATTTCTATGACAATATCCCTGTCAGTTTGGAGGGGTGTTTTCTGTTCGAGTGCCTCATGCTCGGCCAAGGTTCATTCCACATACATGTGAAAACAGTGCCACCATGTTCACATGAACAATCGTGGGCATGAGAGTAATTCTAACGACTTTCAGAAGTGTCATAGGCAGGTATCTTAGAGCGGGGTGTATAAGAGAAAATATTTGCTTGTAGCAAAAGTCTGAGTAACTCTTTTGTAGCTAAAAGATTCTGTTGATGTGCGATGACGTGCTTCTGAGATGGAGATCGTGAGTGTTCTCTGATTCCATGGGGAGATACCAAGAAAAGGATCTCGGTAAGGTACTTTGAAGATGTTATCTCGGAAAATGTATATGAATTTGGTACATTCCATGTTCTGCGAGCAGAATTTATGACTGTTGAATGCTTCCCACTTTTGTGCAGCAGGCCAGCTCCACATTCAATGGTTTAAGTCAGATATGATTTTTTATTTGAAAGAGTTTTCTTAGAGATTTACCAGTGTACAAAGGAGCTACAGATATTTTCCACTAACGAGTTCACTTAGCTCTGTATAAAGAGAAAAGAGCAAAGTCAAATGTCTTTGGGACACTTTCCAACCTTCTTCATGCCAGGGAGCACAGTTCTTGAGTACTCCGCTGGAAATTTCCTTATAAAGAAAGCCAGACACCAACTCAGGTTGCAGGTTTTCTGATTTTTTGTGGGGGGTGTGGGGATTCTGGGGATGGAACTCAGGACCTTGTATTTTCTGGGCAGGCACTCTACCACTGAGCTAAATCCCCAACCCCTGGTTTGGGGATTTTTATACTTCATCATTTTTACTACTATCTGATTCATAAAGACTGCTGCTCTCTACTATCAAATTCCTTTGAGTCACGTGGAATCAGGCAACACAACTAAAACAAAGCTTCTAGCCAGACTTACGTCAATTATGGTTCTTCCTTACATGAATATTTATACTTCATTTGATAATTTGAGGATTTCTCAGAAACAATTTTGTGCTTCTGCTGCCACACTTTTAGTGTCGTTTAGGTAACCAAATGCCACCTTGATTTGAATAAGGGTGGCATTTAGGGTAGTTCTCCAAAGAGCAGACATCATGGTTTTTTTCTCCTGAGATGTTCACCTCTTGGAATCCTTTTCTTGCATTTCAGGCCTTAAGTGATTATGGTCCTCACTGTGTCATAGAACAGTGTTTCTCTCACACACGAACTCAATAGATAGTTGTGAAATTAATGAATTTTGTTGTTTCTCAAGTCAGTTTTGGAGTCTTACTTTTAGTCATAGTTTGTTCCATTTTTAATGAAAATCAACAGGCATTTTGCCCACCTCAAAGAGTTACATGTCACTCTTATGCATTCTGCACTTCATCTTTGCATGTGTTGTATTATGCATATTAATAGAAAATGACCTGCAATCCAACTCTTGGTTTAATCTTCTCTGCCATCAAATCATCATCACCAGAGATGTGACAATATTATTTAGAGATGCACACTAGAGGGTGGTGTTTTACCTGGACGCTGTACTTACCAGTGCGTTGAGGAAGAGTAGATTTTTTCCCCTGGAAACGTTCCCTGTGTTGAATGCTATGTAATTCTCGGCACAGAGGCCCCACTAACAAAGACGATAAACCCGGGAAGGGAAGCAGAGACTGAGTCACTCAGCAGCCCTGCTATCTGGTTTCTTCAGCACATTGCTACACTTGTTTGGCTTTTCTGAGCTCCACATGGAGAGTGTTACTTGAAAACCACAACTGATCACTGGGTGAGAACAGGTTTAACTGGGAACTGGAGTGTAAGGGAGGCAAATAGGAACCGAGATAAAACTCTCAAACTCACCACTCAGCGTGCACGTCCTCTGAGCCAGGCTCTCCTATGTCCCTGGTGGGCCTGAGGGGAACCAAGTTCATTGCAGGGGTGGGACATATTTCCTATGGAAGAGCTCATTTTTTTCTAATACAATTCAGCCCAACTTCCCAAATTTAAGAACTACCTTGCATGAGATAATCAAAACGCTGACTATCCCAACATTTTGTGTTATCTATTGGCTATGGCTGTGGCTTAATTCATTTTGCTTCAATCTGTTGCCTTAATTTTTGTGTTTTTTTTTTTTTTTCCTCTCAACTCACTGAGCTTATTTTGGTACCACCTTTGCTCAGACTGTGAATTCCTTCACAGTATCCTGTGACAAATGTTCCAAATTTTCACTGACTTTTATCTGGACAAGCGGGTAAATACACCAAAGGGGCAAAAAGTCTTCAGACTTGTTTTTCACAGATTTCCCCACCATGTTTCTCTCTGGTCTGGCCAATGGAAATTTCCTTATAGAACTAGCAAGACCTCAACTGAGGTTGCAGGTTTCCAGATCTATATCCTTTATTATTCTTCATTATTATCTGATTCGTAAAGACTACTGGAATCAAGATCTCCTGGAATAAATTTAAAAAGCACAATGTCGTACAAGCAGATGAAAGTTGAACTGACTGTTTCCCATTAACGTTAAGTGCTACCCAATACTGGGGGGTCTCTGTGGAAGCTAGGTACACGTTCCCCTTCAAACGCTGCGTCGCTTTTGTCTCCGCTGTTTTCTGTTCCCCTTTCTCCAGTGATATGATAACATTGCAATAATACTCAAATGCTGACACGACAGAAACTCTTGCCAGTCTGGCTCCCAACTTTGGCAAGCTTTTTGTTATAGTTGCAACCCAGCTCACTCCTTGAGTTGAAGGAAACTTCCAGCGCTCCCCCGCGCACGTCTCGTACAGGAGAGCGAAGAAGAAAAGTAAGAGAGACGCTAATTTTAGACAGAGAATAGTAAATAGGACAACAAATAAGAGCTCTGTTCTGGCACATTGGAACTTTCTTTTTTCCCTCTTAAATGTGTGACTCCTTTCTCCAAATGTTGCACTCGGTTTATTTTTAAAGGTGTCATCTATTTCCATTCCAGTGCTATGTCATCTATAATTTAAATTTATGAGATAAATCTCGAGGTTCACCAGCGAGGCAGCTGGAGAATTCTAGCCACTTTGCCATTGAAAATGCAGATTTGCTGAAGGTTTTTGTGTCTGACAAGCCCCACTGAGAGCACCTCACTCTCTTTCCTGACAAGCATCCATCAACATGTAATATTTATTCCTCTGTTTTAGTTTCACTACGAGTAATTGGCGGTCCCTCAGCAAGACAACGGTTTCCTGCTGAGACAGCACCACCTGTATAGCTCCACTGAACTGAGAGCAAACACTCCGGAGAGAGCTTTCCTAGAATTGATGGGTGAAATGAATGAGAGAGCTTTACTAAAATGAGGCAACGCTGATTTGCTTCTTTAGTTGTGTCTTTATTATTAGTTCTCCAACCCTCCTTCCATCACCACGAGAATAGCAATGGGGTGTGCAGGAATATATTTACTGCTGACAAGAAAACTATTATTGTTGACTTGTCTTCCACTACATCACCCCCCTGCCCCATTTAACTTCACAATTACTGTCTTCTACACACTCAATCTTTGGTTGAGGCGAGTGGAGACCAAATATCCAGTGATGTGGTATGACATCTTCCTTTATTGCCCTTCCTTCCTTCCTTCCTTTCTTCCTTCTTCCATCCTTCCTTCTGTCCTTCCTTCTTCCTTCCTTCCTTCTTTTCTTCTTTCCTACCTTCCTTCCTTCTTTCTTTTCTTCCTTCCTACCTTCCTTCCTTCTTTCTTTTCTTCCTTCTTCCCATCCTTCCTTCCTTCTTTCTTTTCTTCCTTCCTACCTTCCTTCCTTCTTTCTTCTTTCCTTCCTTCTTCTTTCCTTCCTTCTTCCTTCCTTCCTTCTGTCCTTCCTCCCATCCTTCCTTCTGTCCTTCCTTCCATCCATCCTTCCTTCCTTTCTTCCTTCTGTTCTCCCTTTCCACTTTCCATAGTACAGGGGGTTGAATCTAAGGCCATTATGTGGAGCTATACCCTCAGCCCATTTTATTTTTTTTGTTTTGGTAAGTTGACCAGGCTGGATGGAAACTTGTGATCATCCTGCCTCAGCCTACAGAATGCTGGAATTGCAGATATGTGCCATCAAGCCTGGTTAGCAAGGAAATTCTGCACCCAACTGCAGCCATTGGAATAGCAAAATAGATGAGGTGAGGCCATCCTCCAACCACATGACATCCAGTGTCCTTGTAATACCATACGTGAACTTCCTTGGGCTCCTTCACATGGCACAACTCTTAGAGGCCATGGTACACCTTTCGAAAATCCATGAAATATTAATTAGTTCTATTTCATTCACAGTAATTAGGCATAAGTGTTGCTGTATAGACTTTCAAATGCTGTGTTGCATGTTCATGTTAAACTTAGATTAGATGCACTAGCATGCAAAGGAACCACCAAAAGCGCCAGTGGTGCTGCATCAAAAATGAAGGTTTGTTAGGCATTGGTATGTTCTTACGTTAGTATTCTTCTCTAACTTATTCATTCACTTTTCTCACTGTACTACGAAAAATACTACATACTGAATTTGAAGAATTATCTTGAGGTTAAGATTAAAAATGGAGAAATTCCATGTTCACAGCGACACAATTTGTAATAGCTAAGTCTTGGAAACAACCCAAATCCCCAACAACTTAGGAATGGCTAAAGAAGATGTGGTTTTTCTACACAATGGAGTACTACTCTGCCATAAAAAAGATCAACTAGAGTCATTTGTAGGTAAATGGATGTACTTTGAGAATATACTCTTGAGTGAAATAAATCAGACACATCAAATTGTTTCTCCAATATGAGAAACGATAAGTGTACATAAAGACAAAGAGGTATAATAGATATTAGGTAAAAGAAAGATAATATTCAAAAGAGAGGAGAATTAGAAAGGGGAAAGGGGGAAAAGAAGGAAGGGAAAAGGGAAAGAAAGGGGAAAGGGAAAAAATGTAAAAGTGTAAATAAACCTGCTGTAAATAAGGAAAGGAGGAGAGCAGAAAGGAGGGGTGGGAGACCAAGATACTTCATGTACGGGTACAAAATAACCATGATAAACGTGCTCATTATGTATACAATGTACCAATACATGTTCTTGGTAAAAAAAAAAATTAAAAAATGGGGAAATTCTATGATCAGCTTAATGATGTTCCTAGAATAACTACAACACGACTTTGGCAGTGAAGCACAAACACATTTCATAGAATCCCAACTTCAGTGTGTAACATTGGACAATCTTCTTCATAGAAACTGAGGTGAACCTGAACTGTCCCTGTGGTTTGTTTTTTAATCAAAGTAATGGGTATGTCAACTTGTTTATTTTTATATTACCTGCCATATTCTTCTCTTCTTTAGAAAGTTGGCCATGCGTGTTTACACATGGAACTGATTCTCGAAGAACACCTCCGTGGTTTCTAACAGCTGTGCCATGTGAGGGAGTCCAAGTCTGTCATTCAAAGTGTTTCATTATATTTTTCAGGATTTTCAATCCAAATAACTTGATCACACAGAACCCATTTATAGGAAACACCAGAGATGTCATATTGTTGTTCATCATTTTACTGGCAAGTGTGCTTCCCTTCCTACATCCAGGTGATGTGATGGCAATAAATATTTGCTGACTATCTTGCCCTTTACATGGCAAACTCACAGACAAACTGATATGAAAGTCTCAAGAAATGTGAATTTTAAAATATTTATTAAACATTCAAAGGATACTAATACTTACAGCAAGGGGTTAAGGGTAAATTAAGATGCCTGCTGTAAGACCTTTCCTTGGTGAAATTATAATCTCAACAGAAGACATGTGATCCGATAATAGTTTACAGACCAATTTGTATACAGTAATGGTCACATGGTTCAGCAAAGGGAGAAGACCAGTTTAGGGATTATGTTAGAGAGGTCTGTGAGTCTTCACTGATAAATTCTTCCCCTAGACTGGTCTTGGAATCAGAAGTGCTCAGCTTCCTATTGTTTTGTCTCCTGGTTTCATGCTCACATTGAATTTTCTATCCTTTACTGAATCTTAATTCTTTCTTCCACCAAAGATAGAAAATATCACATACTTCTAAGAATCTAGTGAAGATTAAATGATTTGATATATTGAAAATTGTTACAAATGTGTAAAAGATATCTTTATGATCATTTCTGTGAAAGGCCAAGTAGAGAATAATATAACTGAGTACTAAAATATCACAAAATAATTATAGTAACAAATAGTTATTGGGAGTCTTTCTATGCCAAATTGTATTTCTCTGTTCAAAGTGTATGTGTTAATTTTTATAATACTTTTGGGTTATGAATATACAGGGCCTAAAAGGATAACAATGCAAATATTGATAGGAGGTTAAAGAATCAGGTACCACATGTCATTCCCCAGTGTGAAATGAGGTGTGTGGAAGGTAAAGTGTGTGAAGTCTGTGTAAGAAGATCATCATGAACTGTGGAGGTCAGGAACGACATCATGGTTAAACTTGAATGTAATGTAGATTTTTTTTTTAAAGTTTTTGATAAACAAGAAGAAGGGACAGCATCTTAATCCAAGGAAAACGAAGAATATAGTATCATTGGGAAGGAAATCTCTTAAATGACCAAAGAAATACTCCTATATCCCAGATAGGATTTGTATGTAAGATGACCTGCAGTCTGTCTGCCCACAGCAGGGCTTGCAGTCAGCTTTTGTCTCTAAGCACCCGCACCGACTGATGTTATGTGTCCAGCAGCTGCACATTCTAATGCTATCCCTTCCCTCTAAGAGATTTGAGTAAAACAAAAGCAGATAAAAGGAAAAGGGACAACAGATGGCCAAAGTAGGTGGTCACTTCCAAGATTTAAAACAAAGGGTTTGGTGGGTTCAAATGTCAACAGTGCTGTACTAGATCTTGTATTAGGAGAAAAAAGATTTTAAATAGTCATGAAAACCTTTTAACTTTTTTTCAGAGGAACATGTGGCTTTAGGGTTTTTTAAATTATTTGTGGTTGGTGAGATTACCCTTTCTGTTTTTCATTTTTTATCTTTCGTTTTTTGTGAACAAACTGAGTCTTAAGGGTTGTGACTTGCCCTGAGTCACAGTGCTAATAAAAGGTGGCTTGGGCATTAAAATATTGCTTGCTTGTCTAGCAAAAGTCAGGTACGGAGAGACACTCCCCTGTACTCCCATACATTTTCTCCTTGAATTCTCGTAAGTTTGTTGGGGTCTATCAATAGCGCCATTTTTAGAAAGATTTTTTTCTCTATGTTTTCAAATCGAGGCCCAGTTCTCTAGACTCATGCAACCTCCAGGAACATCAAAATTTCCATCCTCAGGATGACCCCTTCACTCCTCCACATCATCCCAGTCGGAACGTCCCAATCAAAGCAGTGCAGAGTCATTGGAAGCTGCCTAGTGGTCCTTCATCCTGGTGCGGATTGTCAGTCTCTCTGGCCGTAGCCACAAGCCACACTCAACTAAACTGCTGCAGAAAACCCCCAAGCACAGCAACTATGAAAGGGAAACTCCAGATTTCTCCAAACTCTTTATTTCATTCAATAATTTAAAGAGTATCATCAAAAGATCTATGTAGTCAAATTGCCGTCTTCACACAGGAGAAGTAGACAGGGCTCTGTAATTCCACTGCTGCTTCTGGCCAGCATGGCCTCTGGGGCTTTAGAAAAATGACTCCACTTTTCTTGGGCCTATTTTGGATGGCTGCAGCACAAACCTCCTGAGTGAAGTATGCCTTGCAGTTGATATCCTGCTTCAAATCTACTCGGTGCCTCAAACAGCAGGGTGTCTAGAAATACTAGTCTCTGCTACTAGAGCAGAAATCTTAAAGAGCCATGCAAATTGGATCCACCCGGTCTTTAAGTTGGGCCAATTCTTCCACAGTATGTGCAGACACATTCTTGGTTGACTTGACTGCATAATAGAGATAATTATAAGCACTTACTTATTTCACAGGGGTCTACTGAAGATTAATTAGTTAATGTTGGCAGACCAAAGGTGCAATATGTGTGCTAAGTATTATTATTATTACCGTGCCACTTATCTGCAAAGAATGTTGTTTCTGAAGTCATAGTGCCTATGTACCATCTGCTCACAGCAGCCTTTACCATCTCTCTACTCAGAGACTGAATCCGGTATCTGAATAAATAGATGTGCTCGGAAAAATCTATCACACCTCCATCTGTGCTTATGGAATATGAATTCAGTCATAGGCAGAAATGCAAATCCATCACAAGTGGAGAGGCTTCTCCGGGCCCAGAGTCACATTTAGAGATGTGGCTCTGATATTCTTGCTTTTCGTTTTGGAATCCGCTAACTCACAATGTGATGCTCCCTTGAACTCGTTTCTTCTGCCTCAGAAATAGGTGTCACGTTAGATCCCTGAACTCTCTTCTCTTTTGTTCCCAGGAAGTTGAAAGAGAAAACCTCCCCAGAACACGTTCACTACTGACTTTTTGATGAAATGAGCTCCACGATTTTAATGCTTTCGATATTAATATAATTATCAGAAGCTAATGAGTTTTAAAAGGTTTCTATATGAAACCATGATTTTGAAACTTCCCCCATGCCGGAATTATAAAGTAGGTTACAGACACCATGACATGATCTATGACCCATTTTTACTAATGACTAAAGAATGAAGATTCGGCTTCTTATGAATAAGCGCTCCTTCCCCAGTATGACAGGGCACTGCGACTCTGAAGGCTGCGAACATCAGAAAGATTGAAACCTTGAACTAAAATTACCCAAATGTTTCACAGATGCCACGAGAGTATTATCAATAGTATTCCTTGCTTTTCAAATAGTTATTGACGTTTCAATTACAGGTATTTAATATTCTTCCTCAGTAGGTGGCTCAATGGAATTATTTCTCTTCCTTTATCATCCTGTTATGTCTTCCTCAAATCGGTTGCAAAGAGTAAATTTATCTTTTCTATCTAAAAGTCTTCTCATTTGGGTCCTGCATATACTCATGATAATTGTGTAACACTTTTGTTTGGTTTTGTTTTAACTAATTTCTTCACAAGTTCCCTACCTATCCCAAGGTATACTAAGACATCATTTAGGATGGCTATAGAATTAATAAAGCATGTAATAAGCTCTAGTTCATTAGCATTTCTGGGACCTGTTATATGTGTGATCTAATCTAATGGAAGATGCAAGTCATACTTGTATTCAGCACTTCTAATCTGAAGTATGCTTTTTCCTGATGAATTATTTTTCAGAGATATAAAGAAAAATGAAAATTTATACTTGTCCTCATTTTAAGAAGATAAATCTCTACATAAATATATTAAAATGCTAAATTTCAAAGTAGGCAACTTGAACACATTTTGAGTGAGCTCAAAGGGAGGAGTGATTCATTCTGCTAAGTGTCAGAGAAGAGTTTCAGAAGGCTTAGATGGAAGATATTTGATGTAGGCTGTGAAGGATGAAAACAACCTCACTGGGTGGAAAGGGGATCGGAGGAGAGGCTGGGTGTCCTGACTTTATACATTCCAGCAGACAGATGCTTCCTTGAATAATGTTGTTTTCTCATTTTAAAAATAAACCTAGGACATTTTCACATTTTACAGTTTTTTCTTAGAACCTTGGACTTCATTCCCCTCTCAAATCCTCGTCCTCTTGACTTTGGTTTTTGTAGCCTGACCCCTGTACTTGAACACAGACATATCTTCCTTAATTTTGAAGTCCCACGTGGACATAGCTGTTACCCTGTTTATCAAAGTTCCAGGCCCAGGCGTTCACCTATCTGGTGTTCCTAAAAGGTTTGCATTGGCCATTGGGGGGAAACTTGAGTATGTTTGGTAGAGGCGAGTCTAAGGAAGAGCCGTGAAAGTGTAAAGGACATGTGTGACAAAGATGAGCCATTTGGTGGTACCAGTGCCCTCTGTTTCCTGGTTTGGGGAAACATTTGAAGGAATGGTGTGAGCAGCCTCACAAGTGTGGTGACACTGAAATACCAAAAGTAACCCGCCCCAGCATTGCTCAGCCTGTCCCCACAGAGTGCTAATTATAGACAGGGAGTGCGCACGGATCAGCTTACTTCCCTGAGCAACCATGACATCGTTTCTTCTTAGAGAAGGTGGTCTAATCTGTCGTGCCTTGAAAAAGCTATGCTCTCCATATTTAGAAGTACAAGCCTCTAAGGAGATAGTTTTCAAAACATTTGGGAAAATTAATATTTTATAAACGTCCTCATTAGTGATTTGTAATCATAGTGCGAACTCAAAGGTAGTCAGTGACTTGCATCTTGGGTACTTTAGTGCTTGGTTGTCTTTGCCAAACCATTCTGTTAGTGATATGCTAATGTCCCGTAAGATGGAGACAAGAGGTTTCAGTTAGATGCACTCATCTTTAATAGGACTGACATTATTGGATAGCCAAAGAGTCTGAAACCCTTTTGCCCCTCAGGAAAAAGAATATGATGGAGTGGAGCTGGCTCAGAGAGATGACAACTTATGCAATGAGTCCTCTGTAGACTAAAAAAGGGAGTCTGGACTCAGGGCTGTGAATTTGGGCACCGTCCATAAGTTCTAAATTGACTTTAAAATGAATGAGGTAATGGAATACTCAGACAGAAGGCTCATCTATTATAGAAATACACCTCAAATTGGTCCTTCTTTTGGTAAAGGCTAAGGAGTACTTCTAGTTAAAACTTGGCAAGTTATTTGCTTACCAGGTCTAGCTGAGATTTGAATTAACTGTCACAGTGATAAAATTTTCCTAGAAACTAAATGAAAAAGCCAACATAAACAAATGTTACGGAAAGCCTTCAGCTTTTTTCAGAATTAACCGTTTGATCTAGTTAGCACCTCTAGTTCTGTTGGTACAGTCCATTTAAAACAACTTTCTATAAGGGGATAAAGAGTGAAATTGAAGCACATGACACATATGGCGTGGTTCTACCTATTTATGTAATGGAAGAAGAGGCAGAAAACAGAGAGAGAAGAACATTGGAAGAAAAGAGATAGTGCTAAGTGACAAATAAAATGCTCCTTTAGTAGACCCTAAAAATTCTCAGTCGGGTCATTAACAACAACAACAAATTAAAGAGTATTTAAAAAGCATTCAAAGCGCATCCAGCTGCATATAACCCACATGGCTGCGTGAGCTTTCCGCATTGGGCAGGCGCTGCAGAGTGAATTGAGACTCTGTTAAGTGGCATGTGGTTTCCATTCTCTTGTTTTTATAGCTTTTTGGAATTTACTTTGGATCTGTTGGGACCTCTAACCATTTTCTGGCCTGAAGATGCTGTTGTAGACAATACTACGAAGATAATATCTTTTGGATAGTCATGCTATGGCTCTAAATGCCCTGGAATCTTTATTCAACATTAATATGTCAGAGTGTAATTTCACAACTGCACTAAAAAGTTGTTGCATAGATCTCTATTTTGTCATTCAATAAATTAAGGATTTAATAGACCGTATATCTTGTCCAAGTAAATGGTAGAGCCAGTTTCAAATCCAGAAGATGTGAATGTAATTTCAACAGTCTTTCCTCTGAATCACATACATGCTCTTAAGTTCCTGTAGTTCCATTTAAAATGCATGGTTATTTTTGCAGGTAAGTCATTAGGAGTTAAAAAGACTACACTGATTATAGAACATTTTTTCCCTTTTCCTGACCCCTGGAACTATTTCGATTTGAGAAGACAAATGTTAAGAGAGAAGTCATGACATGAAATTATATTATCAAAATTTTTAAATAATTTTGTAACATTATTGGTTATTGTCAAGTTTGTGAGGGTTCTAAAGGGCCTGAGTGGCCAGACTGGTGGTGCCTGCCTGTGATGGTAGATGCCTGGGAGTCTGATGCAGAAGGATTGCAAATCCGAGCCCAACGAAGGCATGGTAGCGAGACCCTGCCACAAATTAGAAATAAAAAGGGCGGGGGCATAGCTCACATGTAGCACGTGTCTAGCAAGCGTCGGGTAGCACCTCTACTCAGTCCCCAGTGCAGCCAAAAATAAAATAAAATGAAATAAGATAAAACGGCTAATGCTTACTTCAGTTATCTGATTCGGCTTTTCTTTTTTCTTTTTAAATTTAAAAAGTAACAAATATTTGTGCAAAAAATTCCAAGCAGTTAAGAAGTTAGGACATGAAAAGCGCTCCCGCTTTCGTTCTTGCTCCCAAAACCCAATTTTTAAAGTCTTTTGTGTGTGTTTCCAAAATACTTTATATATATACATGCATATAAAATATTTCTCTCCTTTTTTTAACACTATATTTTAGGGATATTTTCATTACAACTCTACAGCGCTCTGCTTACAGCTACAGAGTATTTCGTTTAGGGGGGGCCTTGAAATTGATTTAACTCATATATCACCTCCTGAAATTGAAAAATTTTGCAGTCTTTTGTTCTTTCGGAGTATGCTGCAATGAGCATCCTTATTTTTATTTCTTTGTTTATAGGCACCAATGTAAATGATAGATAAATGCCTCAAAATAGCGTTTTTTAATCAAAGGCTATTTTAACTCTGCAATTACACGCTGTATGTAAAATTACGTTTCCTTCTGTATTTGCCATTTTTTCCAGTTCATTTATTTTTTAAAGACATTATATACATGTCGATTACATGTAAAGGAAATAATTCTATTTATAAGAATTACTTTTACTTTTCACTTTCTGCAGTATGAGTTATAGAATATGTCAATATTGATATAGTCATATTTATCATTCTTTTCATATGCTATTTGTGCTGGTTCTCTTTATTAAAAAGAGTATCTTCATAACAAAACTGTTTTTAAGTATGCCAATTTTTTTATTACTTTTAAAGTTTTACTTTCGTGTTCAAATCTTTGGTATACTTGAAATTTATTGGGGTCAACTCTTGTGGCACTAACTATCTTTAAAAAGTAGCTAGCTAGTTTCCCCAACATCATTTATTGAGAAAACTATTTTTCTTCTGATTTGAGATGCTAACTTTGTGATACAATGAATTTTCAAATGTATTTCCTATTTTTCTATCCAGTTGATCAGCCTGCCTATCAGATACCAGCATCAAACCAAACAATGACAGTAGTATTAAAATATATCTCATCTTATTGAAGTATTCTCTTTTGCTACTTTTAATTTTTTCAGAAACTTACTGCCAATTTTTCATGTTTATTTTTATATAAGAAATTTAGAATCAGCTTGTTCAAGTTCCAAAAATAAGGCTGTGGTATTTTATTTGGATCATGTGAAATCTCTAGATTAATTTAGTTTGAATTTAACATTTTTACAATACCTAATCATTCTTTATAAAAAAATTTATATTTTCTTTTGAGGTCTTAAAATATTATAAATATAATAGCATTTTATACTTTACTGATTTCTCAAATTTGTGATTGATTTCATACCTAATTATTCTATTTTTAAGATAGGTCTTTACTACTCTGTATTTTATAAATGAGCTTGAGTGTATATTAATTTCCATACTTATTTGTAGTTTCATCTTTTCATCTTTCAGTGAGTACTCCATTGCTTTTGGTTTTGGTTATTTTCAGCTTTTCAGCTATCTGATCATTTGAAAAAATATTATTTTGTTTTTTTCAGTGTTCATGTCTCTTATATTTAAAAATAATCTTATATCATTTGGTATTTCTGGAACAACATTGAACGACCTCATTTGACACCTCAGTAATAGTGATAATTTTTTAAAGTGTTAATGAATTTAATGGAGATGCTTCTAGTATTTCACCATTATTGTGAATTTTGTCTGTGTGTATATATATGTATATAATTAGATTGCTGTATAAAACATCAATTAACATTTTATTATGAATTGCAAAAATCAAGATTATATAGAAGAAGCTTTTACCAAATAAAAATTTGTTACATATGTAATTATTATATGCTATCTTTTTTACTTTATAATTTTTAAAACACATTAATGGGTTTTATATAGAGGTTTGTCTTCACATTCAGTGAATAAATCTACTTACTTGTGTGCCATCTTTTTAAATATTTTGCAGGTTTCTTCCACTTGTTTGTTATGTTATACAAAAATGGTATGAAGCTGGTTTTTCTTTACGCTTTTTAGAAAAACATAATTTTATGGGTTTAAAATATTAATTTATGTTTACTCTGTAGTTAGTCAAGAAATGATATATTTTCATGTTTTCTAGAATATTTCAGGAAGCTATTAAATTATCTGTTTCTCAGGAGTTGGTTAGAATTCACCCCCAAGAACCTTTTGTTTAAGAAGGGAATTGGCTCATGTCAGACTAGTGTAAACATTTTTCTTGATTTTCTTGCCTCAAAAAATTGAAAATTTTGTTCTTAGCTGATTTCCAAGACTGACTTTGTCATTTCTGTTATCGTAAGAATGCATTCATTTTACTTAGACTTTCAAATTCTTCTCCAGAGTGTAAATCTTTTCCCATTTTACTGCACCGCACTTACCAGCATATTCCATTTTTTCCTTTTCTTCATTATATGTGCTGCTTTCTTATTTTATTTTTCCAACATCAGTTTATACGCATACATACATATACACATTTGTATGTACATGCATACATGAAATTAGCTTTATATACATATACATGTGGCATGTGTATAATAGATGGTGTTTTTCTTAAATATATATAGTTATCAAGATATTCGATTATTTTTGTTTTCCTCAGAACATTTAAAAATTAGTTACATTATTTATGATATATATATAGTATATGGAAGATACATAATATCTGTTTAATTATATGATGTGCACACATCAACCATTTAGTCAGTTTATCTTTTGATTTCGTTTCTTTTCTCAATTTAATTTTTTATCATAACAATTCCCTTTATCTTTCCCTAGTTTTACGCTGTTACTACTTTTCTAATTTCCTACATAGAATACTTCATTTTTTTATCTGTTGTTTAGATAATTGTTAGAAGACTAAATTTTCTTTTGATAACAATCTTAGCCAATTTTTATAGTTTATGATGGCTTTTTATTGTTCTCTAGCTATTCTACACTTGTGATTTGTCTTTATATTTAAATGCAGGAATTGGTGAACATAAAACTTCTAAGTCTTTTGTAGTATTATTTTTTCCTTTTGCAGTATTATTTTTTCTTTTTGCACTATCCTAATTACAGTTTGTCTTAGGCAGACAATTTCTCTAAATCTGAAAAGTAATTTTAAAAAACTTACTTGAGCTTTATAAATAACCAAATCTTTGTAATGTATTAGATAAAGAGATTGACTTTTTTTTGACATTTTTAACGGTGTGTTTACGTACATTTATCTAGACGGTTTGAACAAATTAGCTGAAAGATATGTTAAAAATAATGTTGTTATCTTCTGTGTTCCCTTTATGTTATACAAGTTTTGCTTTTTTGAATATCCATGTTATTATTATTTAATTTATTTTATTTTACTTGTATTATTGTTGTTATTATTACTAGTACATAAATTTTGAACTATTATATCTTCACGGTGTGTTTTATCTTTTTCTATATTATAAAGTGTTAAAAGGACAACTTTAACCCCTTAGTGTCCTTTTCTTCCTTGATTTCAATCAACTATTAATATCACCAATTTTACATTCTTTTGTTAGCTTTTTTGAAAAATGTCTTTTTTATTCATCTCTTTTGTTGCTTTACAGCCACTTCATTGAAAAAGTTCCCTTAAATTCACTATGGGATTGGGCTTTGTTCCTGATCGAATTAGAGAATCTTTAAATTTTAATTGGTTATTTTATCCTATTTATTTTCAGTGTTGTGATAAATGTGATTGCTCCTAGAGTACGGCCTTAAATTTCTTGATTCCTCGTTCTCAGTCTTTTGCTGAAGAGTTTGTATTTTATTGTGCTTCGTTCTTTGCATATGTGTGTGTTTCTTGAGATTATTTGGAATGCATTACTGACTTTAAAATTCTTTTTTGTAAGTTTTAATTCTTGTAGTAATTTAGTAACCTCAGAAAATTTATCAAATCCGTACTCAAGACATAAAGCATTATCTCAATTAGCTGTTAGGTATACTTGGACACTTCTGTTAGTCATACTTCCCAATATGTAATTGGTATTTTGTTTGGTTTTCTGGTTATATGTGGCTTTTATCTTTAAAGTGAATTTGGCAGAATTAATATCTATTAGCTCTTACCTGGGATGTGGTCTGAACTTCACTTCAACAAACATCTCTTTCCTTTAATACTTCTACTGATTTAAAAAAAATACTTCTACTGATTTTGTTGGTTGCACTGTGATATAACTTAAAAGCAATCATAAGACCCACTTTTTTAATATTAGTTCTTTTGTGTAAATTGAACAGCTCACCATCATTACCTTTTGTCTCCAATTTTCCATTCCTCATCTTTATTTTGATTCATGGCTGTTGGCTTGCATTTTATTAATAGTTCTTCAAAGTGCTTGTATGTGGTTTCTGTGAAATATTTTTTGCCTTAATTATTAAAAGACAATTTGTTGGGGAATAAAAAAAAATGTGGCCACTATTTTTTCTTTTAGCAATCCACTATTGTTTTTCTCAAATGGGGTATTTATTTTATTTGTTTGCTTTGCCTAGAATCAGTTGATTTATTTATGAACCTGAAATTTTTTAGAAAGAGAAGAGAAATTTACAACAAGTTTCATCAACTAACATACTGGACACATTTTCTCTCCATCCTCTGTCCCAGCAGGGGCCTCATATTCCTGTGAGGTTCCCCAAGGCTGGGGGCTGCAGGAACTGGGTGGAATGACAGGGAGGGGTGTCTAAAAGCCAGCTACTGGATTCATTTTTCTACTCTTAAAGTCCAGTAACTTACCCAGGATATGCCACGGTATCGGTTGATTCATATCATTTTTCCCCTTAACAGAATTTAACATTCTAAGATCATAATTTAAGCATTTCTTGTTTCAGTATTTCAAACACCTAATTCAGAAACATTTATTCTTTTTCTTTTTTCTTAAGTAAAGCAAAGTAGATGTGGATGTGCACATATAAATTCTCATATAAATAGAATTTAATTTTTCTCTATCCTATTTTAAACATGCATATTCTTTTATTTATTTATTTAAGCTAGTCTTCTGTGGCTCCAGATGTGTTTTCTTTATTGTATCTCCTATGTTTTAGGTCTTTTAATATTTTTATGGTTAAAAATTAGTTTCTCTCCACCTTCCATTTCTATTTTTAACGTTGTTGACTTGCTTTTAATTTTTTGCGTGATACTTTCTGTCTCAGTCATGTGTGTATCTTCCCCGAGCTTTTATGCTTTTAAAAATTTGTTTTTTATTTTGATCTTTTATTTTTTATTAGTACATGTTTGTATTGTGTAACCTTGAACTTTTAAAACAATCTAAAAAGCTTTTCTTCACACTATCATGGAAAGAGTTTGTTCAAAACTCCCAGCCCTGAGTCGCCTGCTGAGGTCTGCACCCAGGTTGGTCTCCTGGTTGTGTTTTCCTGTTGGATGGTTCAGCTTTTGTATCATGGATTATGTATAAAGGGGAAGGAAACTTGGCGAACAGAGAAAATACCCAATACTTCAGTCTGAGTATTCTCTTGTAAGTTCTACTGCAACCTCTTCTCTATTTAAATAACCTTATTGAGAGATCCAGGTTTTTTCTGCTTCGTGTTGAATAAGATGTGTGCATGGCTCCTGGTGATGAAAGATTCACTGTGTAGTAATGTGCCTTGTTCACATGAGAGGAGACGTGATCCCAGGTGGAGGAGCACGGTGCGGTGGTTACAGATTTTGGAACCATGAGCCCTCTTGGGTTAAATCTTACCCTCACCACTTACTAGTTTATGCTGCTAAATAAGTAGCTTTTTCTCTCTGAATTTCTCATCTGTGTCTATGTCACAGACTTCCTGTGACTATCAATATTGTAATGTGTTTAGAGCACACAGTACATAATGAACATTCAATCTGATTTAGCAAGCAGTATTACCGAGAGGCATTGGATTGCAATGGTGAAGCCCGATTGTTCTGGAGGTAGAATTCTGGTGCATTCAAAGTCCAAAGCAGCATGATTTTCTTAAGCTTTCCAAGCCTCAGAATGTTCAACTACAAGGAAAAAAAAAATATTGATACCCACTTCATAGAGTTTTGGGGAAGACTAAAGATAGTATCTAGCCTACAGTAGGGGTTCAAAGGCTGTACTGGTAATCAGAGCACTTTGACCCACAGGAAAGCTTAATCTGATATCTAATCAAAATATGAAAGTATACTCTAATCTTTTTTAATATAAATTTTATTGGTATAGTTTAGATATACATAATGATCATATTTATCACGGGGGTCTTGTACCTGTACACATTATCTTTTGATTTTCTGTTTTTCGCCTTTCCCTCCTTATTTCTGACAACTCAAATCTCGATGGATTCATGAGCCTTAAATAATGCCTACACACGTGGCTCAATGTGTCTGTGACTTGCAAGCACGTAGCCTCGCATTCGACACAGTAATAGCTTAGTAGGTGTTTGAAAAATGAAAAAGAATTTTTTTCTTTTTGCAGAAGGAATGATGTGATATTGATACCAAAGCGTTTCCCTTTGTTTCTAGGAAAGAAATTGAACTCCAATTTTTCAAGTGTTCTTGTTTGATAGTCTTGACTCATTTGCCTTTTGTCTTCTGTAATTTGTTTTCTTTTCTATTTTGCTAGTAATAGTTATCAATAGGAATATAGCATGGATTACTAGGAATTTGAAGCCTTTTGAAATCCATGATAAAGGTGTTTATCTCAGCTACGATCAAGTCTCCAATTCACCTTTAATGCTACTGATGATCCTCTTAATTGTGGCCATGAAGGTGAGCTAGATAGCTCACCATGCTTATTTAAAACATTAGCTCAATATGGAGGACTTTGAGTTTCAGATTTTCCATTTTATTTATCTGACTCATTTTTGTTTCTTTGTAGTGAGTTCAAAACATCCTCGGTTTACAAGAAGGGCACCTTTCTCTCTTGAAACACCATTCAATCTTCATTTCCCGGCTGCAATAGGCAGCCCAGCCTTTGTGCATGACTCTTATTTAAGCAGTTTACTACCATTATTGTCTTTCCTGTTGTTGCCATTATTGTTCACTGCGCTGAAAAGCTATTTGACGTTTTATTTTATTTTATTTTATTTTTGAAGCTGGGGATTGAACTCAGGGCCTTATGCTTGCAAGCCAAGCACTCTAACCGCTGGGCTAAATCCCCAGCCTATTTGACATTTTAAATACACAAATTTAATGTAGTTCTTGCCGTGACAGACCTTATTCTGAATGCTACCATCGATACTGCAGGGAATACAAGGAAAATATTTAACAATACAATGAATGTAGTTCATCCAGCATTAAAACCAATACATACTCCATTCATTCATTAGTGTTATTTCTAAGTATCTCACTTTTACTGCATTTACACACACACACACACACACACACAAATGATCAAATATCATGTGTTAGTCAATAAATATGTATTAAGACTTTGCTAAAGGCCAGGTAAGGAAAAAGAAGCTCGGGACACAGTCTCTTTCCTTTTAAAGAGATAAGAGTTGGACGAGAGGTACAATAGCAGGCACCCCTACCAGTAAGAAAAGCTGATGTTTCTTGCAATGTTGCTATAAATGTATTTGCTGGTTTTTATGAATTTCCCATATTAATTTATGTAATTCCCACAGTAATTCTACATTGTGCATGTTACTGTCATTCTCGTTTTACAGATGATGAAATTAAGGTGCAGAGTGTTGAAATAACTTGCTCCAGATCATCTAGCTGGTAAGGAAAACATATATAGAGTTAATGGAATTGCAGTGAAGGTGAGATATAGTGGGATAAGAATTAAGGAAATCAATTTGAAAAAGCCAAATTTGAAGAAAAAATGAAAAACAAAGGAAGGAAGGACTTCCAGATGAGAAGATGGTCAAGTGCCCTGCAGAGGTCGGAGGCAGAGAGGAAGGAGAGAGATGGGCGCTGAGCGCCAGGCAGACAGAACGACTGGGTCAAGACTCCCACAGCGGCGCCCAGAGTGAAGGGGCTCAGGAAGCACAGAGACGGTGATAACGTTCTTCACCTACTAGGGTTTTCGCAGCTTGTTTCGGAGAGATTCAGCCTGAAGGGTTACGTACCATTTGAGAAGTGACAGGAGAGACGTTAAAGCTCTGTGGTTCCCTGGCGTCTGGTGGTACCACTGAGTCACTCTGCAAAGTTAAGTACTCTTTTCAGACCATCACTCTCACTGTGGCAGATAACTCAGGAAGGAGGCCCACTGACTTCCCTGCTTAACCTAATTGATTAAGTTTGGGAATGTAAAGTTGGGCCAGTGATTTTAACAGCAATGAAAGTACTTTGTAGTATTGTTAAATCACAGGTCAACTCTCGCCTCTGCGTGACTAGGAAGAGCAAAGAGATTAAAGGTGAGTAAAGCCAAAGGAAGAGCAGGTCCCAGTAGGAAAGTCCCACCCAGTTTTGACTTTGCCCAGAACTAGTCTGGAGTAGAGAGAGCTGTAAGAGTCTGTAGCTCAGTGTCGGAAATAAGTAATGAGTCAGATAGGAAGTGAAAAGAATCTATTATTGCTCCGCAATATTTTTTACACAAGGTCTTTTGGCAGTGGTGTGGGAGAGCTATCTATCGGTTACTGAATGTCAACTGAAGCAGTTTCAAAAATGAAGGACCCAGTTCATAAACTCTTGTTCAATTAAGTTTACTTGGGTGGAAATATTCATACCATGCAAAGTGGCAAATGTTAGAAAACAAGCTTGTTACCTACCCCACTCCTGCCTCCATCCTTCATGGTGGATTCGAGTCTAGGAATGAGAATTTTAAAATGAGAGATTCAAGTAGCGCACCATCGGCTTTAAGTGACACTCTCCTTGGTGGAAAGCGTAAATAGCGGCACTCTGCGAAGGAGAAGGAGGAACAACTTCCTACCTCATCATTCTTCATTCTTGAGAATCTTACGAGGAAACGCAAATAGCCAGGTTTAATATGTTTAGTTTCCTTGTTTACTAAGAGCATGATAGGCCACAGAGCCCACGATTCACAGAGGAAATAATATGCTGAAAAGAGAAGTAACAGGAGTGGTCAGCGGGCTATTGGACACCAGTAAGGAGGAAACCAGAAGTTTCAAACTTTGAAGAATATTATCGATTCGGTGACCAAGGTGACTTAGATTGAATCTCCTCGCAAAATAACTGCTTCTCCACTCTCCATTTTCATTCTTCCAACTCTTCTTCCTCTTTCAGGACTTCAGTTAGTTTTTGGACCCTCTTAGCCTGGAGAATATGGGACAGGGGGCCAAAGGAGGAGTGCAGCAAGACCTTTGAACGGAGTATTAGCAAAAAGTCTTGAAATTTCCAACTTGAGAGGAATACAGCCACTTAAGCAGATGGAGAAAAATAAAAGTTAGATGAAACTATAAAACATTCCAGTTACTAAACTGAAGAAACCGTTAGCAGCACCTCTCCTTCATTTAAACAGCATGAATAAGAGTCATTCAATAATAAATTCTTACCCACCCCAAGCTGTTTATGGAGTCAGGGAACCCGTCTTATGCAGGTGTTCTGAGTGAGAAATGCCAAAAAAGACAATCAAAGCCCCAAAGACACCATATTAGAAAGAATCCTAAACTCAAAGTCTTGGTAAAAAAAATAAGAGGTTCTCTAAACAAAAGTGTGCTTGTGCTTTAGTGCCGCTTAAAGTGCTTCAGTTTGTTTTAATCAGTTACACTTTTTGTGCCATAAATTCCATATGTATACTAATTACATGAGGAAAATTTGCATTTAGCATTGCAAGGAAAGAGCTTGAGAACTCTGTGAGCAGATACAGCTTTTCCTAAAGGATGCAAACTTCACTCCAGGTCATTACAAATGAAATTTACTGTAGAAATTATTTGCAGAATAGCTTGAGGGCTAGATTTGGCATGCTCATGCCTGAGAGCTCCCGTAGAAATTACGGAAACTTACAGCTCTATAAATGCCAGCTGTTGGAGGCAGGATGTTCAAGCTCTGAGCCGCGGAGGAAGGAAAATGCAGATACAAAAGAGGAAAATAAATGTTTGGAAGCAAAGAGAAACATCAGCTGCACACTTTGTTTACACAAAGGACTGTGGGAAAAACAGGTTGGGTATTGCCTAGAAGAGATCAGGGAAAGGAAAAACAAAAAAAAAAGATAAAGCTGCCTGCTGTCAAAGTAGAATTGGAGACCCAAGAACTGGGTTTGTTATATTCATGAGTTCATCCTTAGTTATTGGTACTTTTACAGGGACTTTTATGTATGTAGATTAAGTACACATATACGCATCTGTTACTATGCATATACATATATATATATACATGCACATAAAATATACATGTCTATTATACTGTATAGACACTATATATACAATATTAAATGAGACATAAATGAATAGAAATGACATGTAAAAACTGCTTTCTAAAAACTTAAACTTACTTGAGCATACAAGATGTGACATACAAGGAAATGATTGAACTATAGCACATTCGTGTCCCGTTTATTATTCAGCGCACTGAATACAAGTCTTCGAATAGGATCTACCTGATACTTTAGCCAAAAATAAGATACTTTTTTAAAATTCTCTTGAAAACTTTAGGCACTGCGTTGTTTAACTGATCTACAACATTTAACACTGACCTCGCTCCACATTTTGAAACTTTTTCTTTCTTAGCATTCAATTCCCCATTCTTTCCTGATTTCCTTTATCTTTGGACATTGGGTCTCCCTCATGATGTTTTTGTCCCTTGCTGGTCTGTTAAAAGGTAGTGCTTCTAACAGAAGTCTATTCTTGTAACTCTTCATCCTCTGGGTATTTTCACCTGTAAGCATGACTTCACCATCGCACAGACTCTGATGACACTGAAATTCAGCCTAAACCTCTATCCTCCACTGCCCGATTATATACAACTACCTACAATGGATGGACATCCACTTGGTATCTCATACCCTCTGTGCAAAGCTGAAATTTTCATTTTCTTATAACCTTCCATAAATCTTTTCCTCTTGTCTTCCTTGTCTTATTTGATGACACCTCCTTTCTTTTGGAAACCAGAAACCTGAATTGTTTCCGACTCTACCTACTATGTCTAAATCCGATATCCTTTGTGTTAATGTCCCATGAAATACTGTCAATTACATTGCTAAAAAAAAAAAAAACAAAAAAAAAACAAAAAAAAAACTTCAATTTTTTTTCGTTGACCTGAAAAATGTTCTTTTTCCTTTTTGGTAGTGCTGGGTGTCAAACCCAGAGCCTTGCACGTGCTAGGCAAGTGCTGTATCACTGAGCTCTACCCCCACCCCCAGGACCTCTTCTTTTACAAGTTGGTTGGCCCAATAACAGCCTCTTAGGTGATCATATAGTTAACATTTTCTACAAATATTCCTGGATAGATGGGTTCAAAACGGGACTTTCATTTTGGCTCTTCTCTTGAAAATTTGTCAATTTGTTCTAAGCACCCTGAGATAAAGCCCTGATTTTTCAATTTGTTCTAAGCACCCTGAGAAGCATGCCCTATTCTGTCCTTTGCCCACCTGTCCAGCCCCTTTCCTCTACCTTGCTTTTCCCTCCTTTGTAGGATAACTCTGGCAGCCGTCAGGACTTGGTGCAAAGCTCATTTCCTCCGAGGAGTCTCCGTGGTTGCTCTTCCAATGTGTATCTCCTGGGATCACCTCTTTCCATGGTTGCATTCTACTAATTGTTTTTTTCTTGCTTATTTTTCTCACTGCATTTAGGAGTCCCTGGAAGACAAGGGCCATTTCTCATTTGTTTTCCTGTCATCAACGTAGACAGAATATCTGGTATATAACAAATGTCTGATGAACAACAAATGTTTTGTTAATGACTGAATTGAAGGCTCAATAGCTCTAAGCCTGTTAGGAATTGCACTCTGTTAAGGGAAGTGAAATGCCTCTTGCTACCTCAACGAAATCTCAGTGGATTAGACTAACGAGTGTTTTATTTCTCTTCTGTGTAAATGAAATCCTAGGTACTCACCAAGCATCGTGCGGCAAGTCTCGTCATTAATGGGTCAAGGTCTTTAGCGTGCTCCTCTATGATTATTATGTATTTTTCATACTCAAGGTTATTGTGTCATTTCGAATGGCTACTGGCTTTCCAGCCTTCATCTCTGTGTTCCTGGCAACAGGGAGGAAGTGAGGAGAGGGGCGAGAGAGCATGCCAGTCTGAATTCCCTTAGGAAACTTCCTGAATGCCCATCTGAGTCCTTGTGCTCACTTCTCGTTGGTTACCATTGTCTGCAAGGCAGGTCAGGAAATACAATTCTTAAATTGGGCATATTTTCTCTCGTAATAAAATTAATAATAAATGTGGATTTCTATTAAGCTAATTTTAAAATTAGCATGAGTGCCAAAATAATTGTACCAGTGACCAGTTCCATAGGAATTCTGAAAATAACCTAATAGTCTAAGTGTCTGTTTGGAAAGGGAGATAGGCGTGGCAATGAAAGGACTTTGAAGGGTGGTTAAATTTGTTTAAGCATAAAACAGCATTGAAGCAGGAAAACATATAAGTAAAATTCATTTTAAAGATTAAAAAAAACCCAAACAAACAAAAAAATAAAGATCAAAAGTAGTAAGTTTATGTTGTTTATTTGTGCTATTGATATATCAAACTCTAGTCTCTTTGAGAATTAAAGCTCTGTCTTAAACATTGTACTTCAGTATTTAGTACAAACCCTGGCACCTAGCCGGTGCTAAGTAAATTATGTTTCAGAATTGATACTGTGGATGGATTAGAGAACATGTTCAGAGACATTTTTTGCATAGACAAAGCAAGTTGGACTTTACTACAGACATGATTGGAGATGCCGGAGAATTTTTAGAGGAATGCTATGATGCGAATGGTGTTCCAGAGAGCCAATTTCCTGAAGAAGGTGCCAGAGAGGGTCATGCAGAATATGTATGCAGTTGCACCTCGGTTCCCGAACTTAATTTGTTCCATGATTCTGGGGAAATGGCCTTGTTCCTGCAAAGAAGATGGGTGTGGTTGGATTCAACACTCTGTGAGGAGTTTGCTAATAGAAGCAAAATTTTGCCAAATGCTTCCGTTTGTGAACCAAATTGTTCACGTGCATATTACTGCATATCAGTCTATCATATTTTCGTTGATAAAATTTTTATCCTTTTTACATTCGGAGCAATCCTTTAAATACAAGTTATTACACAAAGAAAATCTGTCTCTAACTTTATGAAAATTAAATTTCTCTCATAGTTCTGCTTCATGTGCAGAAAATACAAATATTGCAGATAACACAGATTCAGAGGGAAAGAGAGGGCTGAAGTAAACTTGTGAAATTTCTGGGAATGGAATTGAGATATGTTAAAGTTAGTTTAGACAAAGACTCCTTGGATTGGGGCTCAGGAAATTTATTTCTAATCTAAAGGGGTATTTTTTTGTGTGTAGTGCAGGCATCTTTTGCTCTGCAAGCTGAAATTTCAATTCTTGCTTGTAAAATTTACTAAATAAGTTTCTGACAAATAGATGCTATAATAATTACGTCTGGTTATTTGTCATAGCATATTTATAATTCCTTAGCATGTTTTACAATTTCTATGTAATGAAAATACATTCTCATCATCTGGTAATGGAGGCATTGTGCAAACAAGTTCCGGCAGAGCTTTATTTGCTTTTTACCTCTGTTTACATTTGACCCCACTTTGATCTGCAGAAATTATTTATGAAGCTCTTTTTTCCCCTTCTTGCTTGTGAGGCAGCTCATGGGTCTGTAAACCATAGAGTAGTGTGCTCATCATGCATATATTTAGCACCCTAATCTCTGCAACCGGTTTTAGCTGCTTGTTATACTTTTCTTGACATTTTCTTGTATGCTTTTTGACATCTGCTTGCAAACTCCTGCAGCCTTTTCAATCCTGATATTCGCTTGTTTCATCTGATGTTGTTATCATTCTCCTTAGATATGCAGATGTGTTGGTTTCTCCTTCAAATCCTGTCCCTTCAGCCTCTCTGAAAAGACTTTTCTGGAGACCTTGCCACATTGCTCGCTTGCTTGTTTGTTTCTTTGCTTGTTTGGTGTTAACAATGTTTTCTCCCTCAGACTCTAGCATTTGACAAATGACATCACAGTCTACCTGTGAGAACTGAGTGCTTTCAGGTGACTTTTTAATGGAAGACACTTGAAAAAAAAAGCAACAAAATTGCAATCCTCAGGATTTCAAAGAACATAATTTTTCATATTAGTGTTCCTGACTGCTCCAATAATATTCATTGCAAAGTAATTTCATAAGAGAGCTCAAAAATTCTCATGAAGGGAACGCTTGTCAGAAATGTGATGTTATAAACTTAAGTAATTAGCAACCTAAGGTGCTGTTTCATCAGAGAACATCACTTTGTGTCAACAATCATTTTTTCTAATCACCAAAGCTAAATTAATTGTTTATTTGCCTCTAATATCGTGTAGATCTATGATAGTATCTGAGGGGTTGGTAAAGAACCCCCAATACAGTGCAGGGCTTTCTCTAGTTCTCTGAATATTTCAGAAGGTAGAATCTTTTGTCTCTCTGGAAATAAGCTACACTTTAAATGCAATTTATGCCTTTGGAAAAAATTCCTGCAGGGACACAAGCACACAGCACCTATGATTTCAGGAGAGCCAAAACCTGAAATTAGACCCTGAAATCAACCTGCAGAGTGGCTCAAAGATTTATGAAACTTTAAATCTAATGATGCATTTCTAAATTGTGAAACAAAAGCTCTCTTGTTTCTGTGTTCCAATTATCAGAAGACATTTGGATAGTGGTTAATTGGTAAAAATCTGTCAGCGCTGAAGGTGAAGCAGTGAGGAGCTCTGTTTTCATCAGTGCCGAGTGGCGCGATGTCTCACACGTAATTTTTAAGTCAGTACTGTAACCTCCTTTGTATAGTTAATGCAAGACAAATTACCAACACAGCATTTTGAAGTATTTAGGTAACGCTATATTTGGATTGAGTCTGACTAGCAGCAACATATTTCTTCCAGTAATATTAATTTAAAAAGTAGCTTTGTGCACGTGGCTCTCCAAGCTGCAGTCACGGGTATCAGTTGAAACACAAAATTTGATGTTTTAAACATTAGGCTTTTTTAACATTATGTTCGATTCCAGGGAGGTCGTCTGAATTTATGAACGATTCCAAAAAGTTGTACATGATCCAGCTTTAAAAACTATTCTCTTGCAACCGAAATAATAAAAATCTTTCTTAAGACAACAAGTTAAATAAAAATTCTATTATGTATAAAATCTTGAACGTTTTCTTTACTGTCTTGGAGAACAAGTAAAAGGCATACTTTTCTGGAAAAATTGAGGTCTCCTTGCTTCTTTAAATATTGAGCTACGTATATGAGTTATTGAGTTATTGAGGTGAAATAAGTTGCTCTCAACAGTTGTTAATATATCATTAATAATCATACATGCAATAAATAGCAACATATGAGTTATTTCCTAAGAGATATATGACTGCAAATTGCAGTAACAAATCACAGCGTGTGTAAAGAATGCTCATTACTCTCGTGTGTACAGAAGCTGTTTTAACAACTGTATTCTTCATGGTGAAGCTCACCCTAATTAGCCTTGCAGATTCCTTAGGGAATGTGTGTGGAATGTTTGACGTTGTGGGGCTCAAGCTGGAGTGGGGGGAGGGGATCATTTCTGCACCAGGCCACAAGCTCAGAATCTTAGTCAGTAGCTTGTTTTAATGTATGCATTGTGGTGAAAGTAAATAGCCTTTTCAAACAAGTAGATAATAAGGGTGTTTGGAATTAAATGACTAATTAAATCAATATTAAACATGTAAGCTAGACAGCAATGTGGACTAACAGATTTTTCTCAATGGTATCCAATGTAGAATGTACGGTACATGCACCTATTGTCTATCTGTGTGTGTTGAACACTGGGATTTTATACCCACAAATGTAAGGGGCACACAATCCCTAGTCTTTATTGTATTTGAAGGCTCAGTGGACTATATATTTTTAAAATAAAAATTTTAAAAAATAAAGCTGAAGCACACAAAAAAGCAGCATGTTTTTTCTCCTTTCAATGAAACATTCTATGTGGAGTCTGCTGCTCTGTTAGCTTATAGCTTGTTACTAAATCAGACTTTTCCTGCAGTGAAAAAAATTGCATCTTTTCGTTGTAATCCTTGACAGCTTAAAGTTTAATGGAGGCAGGATTTTTTTAAAGGTATATAATGGGTTGACACCATGGAAGGCTGCTGAGAGCTCACAAACTCAGAAATAGCATGAAATGCAATAAGAACAAGCTCTTACTGATTTTTTTAAAATCATAATATCCTATTCTTGATAGAGAAAGCAAGTGAAGGAAACAGCTTTTTGTTTTCTTAAAGTAAGTTGTTTGTCTCATCTCAGTCGCACAATTCTCTTCTACTCTGGAAGAGCTTCAAACTGGAGACTCGTGTCCAGGGAAGAGGAGGGTGAGACAGCCATTAAAAAAGAGAAAATAGATATCTCCCTGAAAGCAGATATAGGCAGAATGTGAGTTCAACGAGAGGGGCAGATTTCTTCTCTTGGGGAGAGAAGAGGCGGGTTAGAGTAACCCATCGCTAGCTGACAGTGTCGCCCTGCCTCACACACCCAGAGGTCATGTTTGGTCCCAGCTCAGCTTACAGGCTCCAGAATCCCACCACCAGATAACATTTGTTCAGAAGAGATTACACCTGGAGCAGGTTTTACACCAATCTTGATGATTGGCATGGAGATTCCTCTTAGGAGGAGACATTGTGGCTTATCTTGGTTTGACAATTCTTGGTTTGGGGTAATTCCCTGACAAATATTTGGAGAGATAGTGTGTCCCGGGGTTACCAGTCAAACTTAAAGGTGATGTCATAGCTAAGGACAAGAAAACAAAAAGTGGGTAACTCTGAATATCAGAACTGAATAAGAATACGAGGGCTGAATGAGTGGGGGAGCAGAGGAAAGGAGGTGAGACGATCGCTTAAAAACATAGGATGGAAGGAAGTTTTGCTTGTTCTACTCAGTGTTTTTGGATGGTTACAACCTAAAGTCTACTCCTCTTCAACATTCAGGAAACCTGCCAAATGCATACAGTGTAACTTTGTGGATGGCATTCTATGGAAAATGCTTCCTGAATGAATTTAGGGAAGGGAAGAAAGTACCCACAGTGGGTGACAGGTAGTAGCACAGTGCATTGAACTAGGGGAAACTGGAATGAACAGCAGTTCAGGGAAGAAAGCCCTGGGTGGGAAAGCATATTCAAGGTTTGGGTGGCACTAGGCCGATGCCTCAGTGACGGACATCAACACTCTGCACTCTATGCCGGCATCGTCTTCTTGCTCAGGAATGTTCCTGCGTCCACAATATACACAGATCTCTATGGGTCAGATCTGCCAGAGTCATGGTCTATTTTCTTCTGTCCTTCACAGCCAACAGGATGGTGCCCTTGAAGGATCGTGTATATAGGTGGCTGATGGTCAGTAGGTGATGAAGTCTCATGGACTTTTTCTCTGATTATATACCTAAGAAACTAGGACAAGTCCATGCCCAATGGAGTATTGAGCTCAGTGGATCCAAATTCGGATTATGGCCAGAATCTCAGTATCTGAGTTTTGGAAAACAAATAAATAAATAAAAGCAATAATTTATTTTCTAACCACCTGCAACATATACTCTATACTGTCAGGTCGCCTTATCCATCAGTTCTCCATCCACGGAGTTAACCAAACACAGGTGGAAAATACTTGGAAACTAAATTGCATTTGTACTGAACATGTACAGAGGCAATTGTTTACATATTATTTATATTGTATTGGATATTATAAGTAATCTAGAGATGATTTAAAGTGTACAACAGGATTACAGAGATTATGTGCAAATACTACACCAGTTTAAGGAACTTGAGCATCACCAGATTTTAGTGTCTGTGGAGGTATTGGAACAAATTTTCCAAAAATACTCAGGAAAAAAAAATATATATGTTCTCATTTGGCTGCAGAGGCTCCTTTTTTGGTGTGTGTGCTGGGGATCGAACTCGGGGTCTTGTGTTTGTGAGGCAAGCACTCTAACCACTGAGCTAAATCCCCAGCCCCAGGCTCCTAATTAAAAGTAATAAAAAGAATATATATATATGTATAATATATATATATGCAGTCAGCAGAAACATAGCTTTATTTTTCGTTTTGTTTTCAGTATGCCCAATTCATTCTCCATATGGAAAAAAGTATTTATTTTATCTTAATCTTATTTTATATCATTCCTTTATAGCTTCAGAGACCTTCTTCAGTGGTCCATTAAAGTTCATTGCATTTTGCAATCCTTTTGTGTTGACAGATTTTACTATTACGGAAATGTTAATATTAGTTTTTGGTGTGTGGGAGCATGGTGCCAGGGATCGAACTCAGCCTTCTACCACTGAGTCGAAACCCCAACTCAATTAGTTTTTAATGCTGGTTTTGAGAATGACTTAAAATACTAGTCCTCAGGTTTCCTGACTACTCTTTGTAGTTCAGACTATGGTAACATGTTAATCAGATTTAAAATATTATTCATCATTGAATTTTAAATAATAGACTACTCAGGCATGGTGGTGCACACCTCTAATCCAAGCACTCTGAAGGGTTGAGGCAGGAGGTTTGCAAGTTTAAGCCTAGTCTGTGCAATTAGTAACTGCAAGATTTGTATCAAAATAAAAAATAAAAAGGCTGTGGATGTTGCTCAGTGCAAGGACTCGGAGTTCAATTCCCAATACCACCACCACCAAAAAATAGAAAACAAAAACAAAACAAGAAAAAAAAAAAACCAAAAAACTAGAGAAAGCAAGTAGGAAACCCAAATTTTAAAATAAAAAATAATTTAATTTTTCAGACTTTTAATTAACTTACTTAAAAAATTTTACTGAGGACTTGCCCTGTGCACAGAGTATTGTAGATATGTTAAAGGTTTTTAAAGATTTGACTTTGATTATGAAAAATTTTAATTTTCAGACATAAACCATGTTTCTACTAGTTTCTTTTAAGACATCTATGATCAGGATGTATCTGAGTATGTTAAAGTTGGGGTACAATTTTGTACATTGTAATGTAAATCAAGCCCTAAACCAAATTTTCATTTATTTTCTTCAGTGTTCATCTTCATCCCTATTGAATGCTGAAATTGGGCATTTAAACATATAGTTCAGTATCTCGTAAATGATCATGATACTAAAAGAAACTTTGACGGGATTGCTGGGTTTTTAATTTACAATATACAAATGTAAATTGATAGAGCGGAAAAATGTTTTGAGCACCTGCGGCATCTTAGGTACTATGCGAGTTGGTACATGTGTGTAACACGTCTTCAGTTTTTTCATCGCCTCCCCCTCCCCTCCTTCTTCCTTCTCTTTATCTCATAAATGTTTTAAAATCCAGTAGAAAAAATACATATTTAAGTTGATTATACAACAGGGCAGGAAATCACGGGTATTTCAAGAGAACCAAAAATGTAGAACACGAGGAAAGAAGGATCATTTCCAGTACCTGTGAGAATCCCACGGGTGTTGCTAGGCACAGGTGCATTTGGCTATGGAGAGTGGCGATGAGCAAGAGTTTTCATAGTGCCCAGAACACTGTGGAGAAAGACAAGCAAGGGGAAATGATGGTGCACTTACAAGGAAGCGCAGGCCTTTCGAGCCTGTGTGGATTCGAACCCTTGTTGGGCAGTGGCGAGCAGTCAGAAGAGCGGAAGGGTGGGTGGAAGGGTAAATGCTCGGCTGGTGAGTTTGAACCCTGTTTAGTAGACATGGACAGCACTCAGTGTCAAAGCATAGGACCTGTCAGGGCATGTCAACCTGGCGGTGTCACACAGGAAATTAAGAGGAGGTGTTTTACTTACTGATAAGGCACGTTGTGTGGATTACTATGTTTACTCTTCAAAATCACTCTGTGAGACAAGTATGCTACTATTTCCATTTTGTAGAATTTGAATTCCAGAACTTTGACAGGAAAAGTGAGAGACTAAAATGCACCTGCAATATCAGTCTCAAAGTAGCATATTGGTAGAAATTCATAGGTATAGCTACCACTAATAAAATAACTAATGCCGGTAAGATGGTATCAATGTGAGGTGCAGTTACTGATAATACCCACAATTGAGTATCAGCAAATCTTTCAGCTTGCTGAATTATAGGGTTTGGGTATTCTGTATGGCCCGCGTACCTTACCATATCTGCAATACGACCATGCGTCAAATACACCGCGGTATTTTTTCAGGGGGAAGTGGACACGTTGGACCTGGAATAGTATCATGTGCAGTCCCTAAACAGGAAGACTTTCACTTGATTTTGCTTTAGTTAGACCTTTTAGCATGTCCTGTTTTGAGAGCAAAATATAAGCCGCATCTGGAGGAACCAGAGAGTATTTTGAAAGGAGGAACCAAGTGATTCATATGGCAGAGCATATTTGCTAGAGGAGCAATAGGACTGTGCAGCAGGGTAGTACGTTTAACTGCAGTTTCCATCAGTTGTTGATTGTACGATTTGGAGTACATTACTTGGGCCAGTGGAGTTGATTTTACGAGTGTGACATGGCTGCAGCGTTAGAGCTCCTCGAGTCAGTGGAAAAGGTAATAAAGGATGAGTATCACCCTAGGCATAACTGAGGTGGGAAGGGAAATTCTGTCTTTCTGCTAAGGGAGTGATGTGTGCAGAAGATCCCAGGAACGGGCAGACATGAAGAATCGCAGGAGCTGTGCATGTGCAATTGGTATGGACGGAGTGAGTGGAGGTGGTTTTGAAAAGTGAGGGTGAAGAGTTGGCGCTTACAGAGAAATTAAGAAATTATACCCTGGCTAAAAGCATGAGTCTGGACCCAGATCCTTGGAACTCAATTCTCCTTTCCTGTTTATGTGTTGAGAAGCGTCGGATACCTTACTGAATGTCTCTATTTCTTTATCTGTGAAATGCACAAGAGTGGTGTCACTTCAAAACACTATCTCCAGGATTGCATAAGTGAGATATAGAGAAAAAAGAGGGAATAATCCCATTTGTGAATCAAAAAGTTGAAGTTATTGCCTATTCCATTAAAGGAGAATGGTTCTTATAAAGTTACAAACTTTTAGAAATGTGAAGTACGGATCTCAGACGTTGGCAAACTTTCAGAAGCTGAGACTTTTCGGATGACCTTTAGCCATGTGCTTACTGTGTGTGGCTTTTGGTGCTTGGCCGTCTGTCCTAAGCTTCATCTGGGACAGGTAGTCACTGATCCATATGGACACTGATTCACTGGTTTTTGGAAAATTAGGTACTGCTGCAAAATTACTTGATAGATTAGGATGGGCATAAAATTAGTTCTAGTGGTTACCTGTTATTGTGAGCAAAGAACATTTTTTTTGGTTTTTTTTTTTGAATCTAGCATATAAGAGCGTTTTATTCTTAATTAATTTTCAGTATTTAGAGCAGTGCCTCTACATAAACATTAGTATTTATTAGTATTTCTATTAGTATTTTAGTATTTATTATTAGAATAGATGGAGAACTTCTCTCCATATGGCAATAAAGAGGATTGTTTTTTCCCCCGAACATATTGCAAATTATCTACAAAAGAATTTTTAGCTGTGGAATGACATGATTAAGTTCCTCTTTTAAAAAACAAACACATTTCTAGCAATATGGAAGTCAATGAGAAAATTATATACATAAAATTGTATTTTGTTTCTCTGAGTTTATGTGTGTCAGGAGTGCTGATCTCAATATTTTCTATTGAGACATTGATAAAAATGAAAAGAATAGAAGTTACTTTATGTAGCCTTGTGGCAAAAAGACTTCCACCACCAATTTTACCAATGAAAATAAGTCTGGAAATTCCAAGGGATTTTCACATTCAGAGATAAAAGGGAAATCAACTAATGCTCTAGTCTAAATTAAATGAAAATTCATTACACAAATTATTGTAGGATTTGAAACAGGTGTTGCCTTTCTACTTAGGAAGGTAAGAAATAAGAAAACTGCCTCAGATTTGTATTGATTTAAAGTGCTTTTAAAGTCTGGATGAGGTTAATTTTCAATGCTGTACTTCTGAATTCCCTCTGAGGCTGTTCTCTTTAAGAAGGAAAATTTATGAACATCAGAAAGAAAAGAAATAAGGAAATAAATATGTCACTTGTAAGAAGTCTGCAAAATATTTGGCTAAATAATCGGAGAGTTAGTTGCTACTCATTCCAAAAGAAAAACCTATTAGTTAGTGTCACCTAAAAATGCTATTTCTGGTGTCTGCATAATTTTGGAAATGTTCCTCTGCATCCTTAAAAGAAGCAGAGAAATTAAAAATCCGGACAACTGCAGGGAGTGTTCTTAGAGAGCTTTTATTCTATTGCGTGAAAAGGGGAGCTCAGAAAGCAAGACATTACAGATGGATCTGTTGGTAGGAATCTGTTGCCACAAGACTCAGCTGCTTTCCTGTAACCGAAAGAGCACCCCGGAGGTCTGGATAAAAGCCGGCGCTCCTCGTTAATCCTGACCTCACATAAATGACATTCACCAAATCAGTGTATTCTTGAAAATCTCAAACGGATCACTTATAATAATACAGTTTGCAGCATAAGTCTATTCAAAAGGGTAACTAGTATATAACTTTCTAAACACATGTATTTTGTAGTTTTTTACTTCTATATGCATGATGTAGCATTACGGCTCCAGCGATCTCTCGTTGGGTGAGGAAAGGCCAATCTAAGAAGTACTTTACAGAATTGAAACATACTTAAAATCTTAGTCCAACATGATACCTAATCCTGGATAGAGTAACTCAGGTTTACAGACTGAAACAAATTGTGTAAACTCTGCATAATTTGCCACTCCCACATACAAATCATGAATATTTAAATTTATGTTCCCATTCAAACCTTCCCCTATGTATTTCCCAACCAAATGCAGGCATGCCTTAGCCGCTTGCCAAGGAAAGTAAAATTTAAATGGAATTAACAGAGCATTGCTTTTGTGCATTTTTATATGGAAATACAATGAAGATTGAGAAGGTACTGTGTCTTCGAATACTAACAACTTACCCCAGTACTATTGGAGTTTCTATCTCTTTGGAAAAGAGTACAGAAGGTAAGAGAGGATGGATGGCTTGTTGTGAATCTGTCATACCAACACCTTTAAATGAGATTGAAGATGGATCCATCTTTTCCAAATTTCAGATTGAAAGTGTATGTAACTTTAGCATGCTGATATGGCTAAATGCACTATTCAGCAAGGAACCAGAAAACATTTAATATAGACATCACAGAATAGTGGCAGCAGGGTAGGAAAGTAGTTGTTAAGTCAAAGGATAAAGTTCGAAGTTCCTAATATCCCACCAGGATCGATCCCTACTTTTCAATCCAGCTTCACAGTTCACAGGCTTCCCACATTCAATTCTGCATTGAAATTCCAGGCACAATGAGTTTTTCTCCATTTCCAGGAAATATTCCTTTAGAATATGTAACCTATTCTTCCCTTAGTTACCATTATTCACTCCATTTCATTCCAAATTAGTTACCTTCACATGTTGTCCTTGATGCATTCCTTGTTTGTGCCTCCCTCCCATAGTCAGCTCTCTCTCTAATAGACTATAACCCTGTAATTTGCTTTTGATAAAGTTCATTCCCCAGTTAATAGTTTCCCTATTATGTAACTATTTCCCCAGGCTGATATAACTCTCTGAAGAATAGGAGCAATAACTTACCTTTTTACCAATACATTGAAGAGTTTTGTCCTGTTCCTGGCACATGGTAAGGATGCTAAATATGTGTTGACTGAATAAAGGCTTCTACTTGAAGGCTTCTACTTCTACTTAAAGGCTTCTACTTGAAGCATCTACAAGTTGTTCAAGTGCTTTACAAATGGAATATCCCTCTCTAAATATTGCCTTCCCCACCATTTCTGTAGGTCACTTGTGTTTGGGCCTGGTACTTAGTACAATGTTTCAAGAAAACTCAAAGTGGACAAGTGGGGAGACTGGGTTTTCGTGTTATAAGCATCTCATTTAGATTATTTCCAAGCTTTATGAGGCAGTCAACTCAGTTTATGTTATATTCATTTTAATATTAGATTTTCTTAAGTAGTTTAACTGCATTATAGTTTATTCTTCACCACAACTAAAGGTACAACTCTGGCCAAATTATATCCACTGAAAACTATAATCGCAAACAAATGATGAGACAGTTTTACAAGCCATATTAAAATATCAGACTCATATTTCATAGTTAGGGTAATACAAGTATTTCCATCTTGAGCCTTTTATAGAGATCTCATTTAATGAGGTTCCAAAATATCTTTCATAGAAACTCGCAAAGCAAGTTTGTATTTCCAATGATGTACAGTCAATTCAATCTGTTGACTCATTTCGTATCATTTAGTAATGACTTTGTATCTGGACAAGGTTTGGAAACCATACTTTCAGACAAAGCTCATGCTTTATTTCAATTTGAAGAAATATGACCTTGTCTGGAAATACATAATTTTCGAAAGTACAAATATGGAAATGCTTTCTTCACCGATTTTTCTGGAAGGAATAATGACTTTTTTAAACATGTGTTTTTTTTAAGTAGATGATAATGAATGTAAATCATTCTACAAAACAATGTGAGCTTATTTTCACATTTGTTTGGGATTAAACTGCCTCCATAAACTGCTTCCACATGTATGCTAATTAACTCTGCAGCAGAACCAACTACCCTACTTTGAGGATTAGAGACAAAAGCCGTATGAAATCCTACCTTTCGAGCTTAACATTTATCTGCCTATTTTTGCTCCCCAAGTCTCACTTATGAGTAAGTCTATTTTAGGGTTTCTTTTGGCTCGGGGGTTTGGTAATAGGATATGGAATATTTCCCTTGTAGATAAAAAGATTGAATACAAACTAGTCTGATGTAGACCCACAGTGATTATTATTTGATAGCTGTCAATTGTAAATATAAAATGAATTAGGGGTTTTCTAGCAAATAAATCTGAATATTAAAAGAAATCTCTCTTTCACTGGTAATGACTGGAACCACTACTAAACATGCAGAAGACCAAAGATCGAGTGGGCATTTTAAAGCATGCACACCCTTAGAAGTGGAGGTTTTCAGGCAGACATTGGCGGTATTATTTTGGCAGCTTCTCAAGGTTGTGATGTACCCGAGCCCTATTTGGAGGCACTTGTTTGTATTCGATGCTTATTTATTAGCCCCCAAACTATGAAATGAAAATGAAGAACAGTGGTTTTTGTACGTGTTTAGGTGTAAGCAAGAGTCAGAGAGGGAGAGAGACAAAGACAGAGGAAACAGACAGCAGGTTTTAAATCCAAGTTCTATTTATTACTGCACAAAGACAGAAAAACATATTCTAATATGCGGTGTAAGAATTTAATTCATTCGCCCATGGGATATTGCTTTCTCTCATTTATTTGGGAATGGATATGTAAATAAAATTTTAAGAATTTCAAGACTCTCTAGTTCCACCTGGATTCAAAGAAAGCTCCTGTTCCCCACAATGCTGCTCTGCCCACAGCCCTGTCATCGCAGGTACCTTTTGTTGTGATGTAGGTAATAAGGCCCGTGACACATTTATATATTTTCAAGTTTCTCAGATCAACAGAAAGATCTCAGAATTTCCATTGTTTCAGTCTTTCATTTAAACATTCATTCAGCAAGGAATTTCTGAACACAGAGGCTGCAGAAGATGCCAATAGTGGTTATACAGGTGGGCGCACACATGAAAGTGGTGAGTCTATCACAGGCCTCAGCAGACGTAGGACATGCTCTGTGTGTGATTGTGTGTGCGTGTATAACGGAAAGCTGTGAAAAAAATCCTCAAGTAAATTACAGGGGTCAATGGGAGAGGATTAAGGAGGATTTACAAAATGTCAGACCTCCTGGAGATGGAAAGGGCCCAGTGGGAGGAGGTTGGAGAGAGTAGACAGGGAGCAAAGGGTTTAAAAATGATTAAGATACGCCTTGTCCACGTACCACTTCACAAAAAACCAAAGTAGCCATTATGTAGTACAAATGTATCCTAATAAAAAATTACATTTTATCCCAGATTGTACTGGGATAAAAATTTTAAAAGAAAGATTTACCTAATTCAGATCGAAGGCCAAGCAAGACTTCTTTGAGTCTTGGCATTACGGAACTTGATTGCTTCACTATACTGACGGTATTTGCTTAGCTTAATGGACACCGAACAGATAATAGGAAGGGTGTCTTGTCCTCAAATGGGCACACTCCAGTGGCTTCCGGGTATTTCTTTCTGAAGTAAATTGGCCATTGGCTCTCCCAAATTGAATCAGAATATGTTCGCAATACAACTGTGAAAGGAAGGAGCTGTCAGAAGTGATTAGGTCCTCCCATGGCACGCCTTTCTGCCATTCCCCAGCCTTCCGGAGCCCTGACACACACACCTCCATCAGCCCCCTCATCCTCACTAGACACACGGCAGTGTTGGAGTACCTGAGAGTATCATGATAGAATGAAACACAAGTGTCTTAAGTCACTTGGATCAGGGAATCATTTCAAAATAGAATTAAGATCCAAATGTATACTTCTGGCTTATTTTTTTCTTTTGCTGAAAGTCAGCATTAATGGAAGAATTGTGTTAATATGGGCCTAGTTCATATTCTGCTTCACTATACAATTCCTTCTAATAATTTTTTCCTTTGGCCATAGAATTATTACTTATACATTAAAATATTACACCTCTTCCAAACGGCCCCATCTCCTAACAGCACAGCTGCAATGCCCTGTAGTGCAGTCACTTTACAAACTTAGAAAGCTTTGGGGGCCATTTAAAATCTAAACCATAACAGATAGGAAAAAAAAAAAAGGAGTGAACATTTGAAGATTGTAATAACACAAAGAAAGATTAATTTTTATTTTATCTGAAACATTTATATATTTTAAGTAAATTGTGTGTGTGTAGGAAAAAAAATCTTCCAAATTCCAGCTTCAGTTCACTTGCCTTCCTCTGGTCTTTATGTTGCACAAGATTAAGATGCAAATAAGCATCTATCGTATTTTCGGGTTGAGTGGATGGTTTATATTGAGATAAAGTTAGGGCTGTTGAGATGAAATTTCATCCTGTTCTGTTCCATATACACCTATAGAACTAATACGATGAAGGAAAAACATCTGGGTCATTGTTATCAACCACACCAGAAGGAAAAGACATTTGTCTTAGCAGACTGTGAAGGAGGTCTGAGAAGGTCTGAGGCTGCTGACAAAAACCCAACACTGAGCCCAATTAACAATACTCGTTTTTAATTAACAGTTGCTGACTCTTTGCCATTGAAATATTCACGCTCTAGGTGTGAAATGGCAACCCCCATTTGTCATATCTGTCAAGATTAATTTTGAAATGCCATGGTCTTCTTTCCATAGGATAGAAGTGAATAACTACAGCATACTTCCTACCTGCCAAAGTTTAGTCCTAGGAAGAAGACTAGGAAAACAGAAGCCAGGAGCTGGTTTGGTCAGCTTTAATATTATAGCACATGTCAATTATTTTCATGGCACTTTAAATGCTACATACTATGCCAATATTATTCCATATTTTAAGAGAAGATGTGAGAGGAATATGAAATTTTTTATCCTTAATTCACTTTAATTTTTGTCCAAAAAATTGTGTCCAACATGTGTCGGACTCCTACCTAGGTATTTCTTCATAGGTTGTATTTAATTCTGACACCTAACATGTGTTGGACTCTTACCTAGGTATTTCTTCATGGGTTATATTTAATTCTGAGGACACAAATATAAACAAGACAATTCAGTTTAGAGGACATGACAATATAATAATAAAGAATAAGCTGGAATTTGTGTATAATGAATATTAGAAAGGAGAGCAAGATCTCCATATGAAAGTGATAATCAGTGATAGCAAAGTTGGGAAGAAGGTTGGAATAACAAAAAGCAAGCAGCCTACCTAAATCTGGGTAAGACTTTTCAGAAGTGGAAACTTTTACACATAAAAGGTTTATTTTTATTCAGTAGTACTGTTAGAATGGAAATCATTCATGTGTATTCATTGAGCAGGTGACAAAATGATACTTTATAAAAATAGTACCGGTATGTTCTATTTACCTTGTTTAATCCTTCCAATAAAGTTATGAAGTCAATGGCGTTATTTTCATTACACAAGTGAGAAAATGAAACTCCAAGTTCTGCTGTCTTGAGGTGGTAGAGTTGGTAGGTGGTTGGTAGGTGGTAGAGCTAGAATCAGAATGATCACTACATTCATTCATGTAGTTGTTTATTGAATGGTCACTCTGTGTTCTGAAGTGTTAGAGAGCGAAAACAGGCAAGTAAAGCAAATGCCCTGACCTCAGAGCGTTACCCTCTGGACAGAGACAGGAGGTATGTAACCCTACAAATATGCTACAGAGTAAAAAATGTGGTACACATTTACCACATACCAGGAAGCACAGGGTGAAAGAATAAGGGTTAAATTCTTCCTGTTGAATTTGGGAATAATTCTAGAATAAAATTATATTTTCTGATTGGTTCAATAGTTTCTCCTCAAGTGTCTGCCTTTCTGGTCCATTCCTTCTAACTACAGTTATCACTAGCAAAGAAAAATGATTTAAAAAAATGTTGCATTATGTCAGTGCACAAGAAGCTTATAGTCCAATTAGAGAACAAAATACACTCTCGAAACAATAGAAGACCTGTGGAGTGTCAAAGTTGTAATCATTGTGTAGGACTCCAGTTAAATAAAAGGGAGAATAAAGTATGGAACATAGAGAAACTGTCTTAATAGTCCACCACTGAGACATTTACTACTACTAAAAGGAGAATTAAATGAAGTATATCACTCAGAAAACCAACCTGAATGAATTACATTCAACAAAGATTACTCAGTTTATATTGATTTGATTTAAGTACTTTTTTCTGATGGGCAGAAAAATGAAAGAGAAAAAATATCCCTGCAAGACTTAATTGACATTAGACCTATTGTTATCCAAACTCAGACAAAGAAATACATATACAAAGACAAATTACTTTCTTGGAAACTCGAAGCTTTCTCTGAAAAAGGCATTTTTTTGGGGGGGTGGGTGCTGGGGCTCAAATTCAGGACCTTGCACTTGCTAGACAAGTGCTTTACCACTTGAGCTAAATCCCCAACCCCAAAAGGCATATATGAATAATTAATTTAACCTTCAATTTTCTCTCATTTTATATGTTAATTACTAAGTATTAGGAAAAACAGGTAGGTAAAAGGAGAAAAATTAATGCATAATTTTTCTATTTTAATAGGTATATAATTGTGTATAATTTAACACTAATGTTATCATGTTCTAAGCACTAATAGCTGGGAATTCATTTTTAATGGCTGCATAGTATTTACTAAATTTGTGTGCCACACATTGATTAATCAATCAGTCCTTCTTAGGTACTTCCAATTTTTCACTCTGAACAGTAAATATTGGTTTCCGTAGCTGAGTCTTTCATGCTTTCATGATTGTTTCCCTATGAAGTATTTCTGAATTTTAACTACTAGATCAATAATGGTGATGGCATCTTTTTCTTAGAAAACTATGTGGCTAAATTTTGGTTTAATACTATGTAGACATTTATGACAAACTAATAATTTTTACCATGTGTGGTTTATAATCAATCATTTTTTCTTCCCCAAATAACATAATTTACTAAAAATATGCTGTACAATTTTCTTGTTAAACCAGAAAACTCATGAGAATAACAAGAACGCTGGAAATAAGACCAAGAGAAGATACATGGAATGAAACCTGCACAAGGAAGCAAATAAGATCTACTCCTTGCAACCAATGACAGGTAGCCACTTAGTAAGATGAAAGTAGCGATGAAAAAAGTCATGTCTGAGACATCAAGAGTCCCACCAAAGGGTGGTTCACGCACACACACATACACACACACACACACACACACACACACACACACACACAGCAGGCAACAGACGCTGCCTCTGAAGGGCAGACGGGGCCCGTCTGTCGGACGTTGCAGGCTTTAAAGCAGATGTCGTATAGGTTAAAATAGCTAAAGGACATTGTGTTTAAAAACTAAAGAATTACAATGTCTCGACTTTAGAAAACAAACATAAAAATATTTTTAAATGATAAAGCTGGAGTTGAAATTTGTAACCACTGAAAGTTGAAAATCACAACAGTAGATTTGAACTGACAGAAGAAATAGCCATTGAGTTAAAAAGAGACCTGTAGAGATCATACAGTATGGGCACAAATTTAAAAAAACGAAGTAGAGGGGCCTGTCTCAGAAAAACGTGGGGTGCGATCATACACATAGTGACAGTATTAGAAAAGAGCAGAAAGAAAAGGGACAGGGTAAAATACTGGACGATGACATGGCTGAAGCTGTTCCCAATTTGATGAGAAACATTAATCTACACACACAAAACACTCCAGGAACTCCCAGGAGTCAATGAGATCAACCTAGAGATGTGCCATACTCAAAATACTGTTACCCAACAGACAGAAAAATGCTTTGGAAGCAACAGGAAAAATTAATTGCTATATACAAGTGACACCTGATAACATTAACAATTGCTTTACCATCAAAAATAATGGAGGTCAAAACTGCAGTAAAAGGACATATTCGAGGTGCTTAAAGGAGAAATAAACTGATAAATAAACATTTTATTGGGAGAAAATTTTTCTCTTCAAAAATGAAGGTAAAATGAATACATTTTCATATTTAAAAAAATAACTTAATGTTGTTCACAGACCCACTTTGTAAGAAATGCTGAAGTTCTTTAGACCGAATGAAAGCAACACTAGACAATAGTTCAAATCTACATTTAGTAAAAGAAGCAAACATGTAATTATGTAAGTAATGATAAAAAGTATATTTTATTTCTTGTCTTTTATTCTTTTAACTGATTTTAATATCAATTGCAAAAAATTACATATACATATAAAACTGTATTATTGATCTTATAACGCATAAATACATATTTGACAATGAAAACACAAATGAAATAGATCAGAATAAAGCTGTATTGTAGTGAGGAAATGAAGATGCATGGTCACCTGGATCCACAGAGGAAAAGAAAAATAAAGGGAAATAGAAATGGAAAAAGCAGGTTATTATAACAAACTACATGAGTATGCACTTGTTCTTTTTTCTTCTCTGAGGCTTTTAAAAGGACATTCATTATGTAAAGTAAAAAGTGTAATACCGCATCCTTGGGTTTGTAACATGGATAGATTATAATATATATTACTTTGTTCATATATGAATGAATGACAAAGAGGAAAATGCAATACAGCTAAGCTTCCATGTCTTACTGCAATTGTGAGTTTAAATGCAAAATAGAATCTGATAATATGCATGTGAAAGCCCTACCCTTACGAAGAGAATCAAAAACACATGCTATAGTTAAAATTATTAAAGAAATTACAACAGTACACCAAAAAATAGTTACTTATTAGGAAAGAATGCAATAAAGGAAGGGCAGAGAACAAATGAGGAGCAAAATTAAAAGCAGTATGATAGTTGTCAATCAAAGCATATCAATAATATGTAATGTGAATGGATTAAACGTTGCGATCAAAATTCAAGAGTTCTAAAACTTGATTTCTGGAAAAAACAATTAAAAAACCAAAACGTCCAAATCTATGCTGTGCAAAGGAGACATATTTTAAATTTAAATATATAAAAATGTTGAAAGGAAAGGATGGAAAAATATGCAAATTTCAACTAAAAGAGAACTATAATAGCATAGTAATGTCAGACAAAATAGACTTTAAAAATGTTACTGTACAGTGTAGAGCGGTTCTTTTTTCCCGGCAGCCCCACCAGCATATTTTATTATTTGATTTCTTGATGATAGCTATTCTTTCTGGGCTAAGAAGGAATCTTAGTGTGGTTTTAATTTGTGGTTTTCTCTACCAAAATCTAAACTACTACAACCACTATCAAAATCAGTATGGAGATTCCTCAAAAATACTGAAACTAGAAATTCCATTAGACCCAGCTATTCCCCTCCTACTTATCTTCCCAAAGGATTTAAAGACAGCATATTGCATTGATACATGTATGCCCCCATATTTATAGCAGCAAAATTCCTAAGAGCTAAATCTTGGAAATGGTCTATATATCCATCAACAGATGAATGGATAAATAAAATGTATTTACACACAATGAAGTGTTACTCTGCCATAAAGAAAGATAAGCTTAGGTCGTTTGTAAGAAAATTGATACCCTTTGAGACATAATGTTAAGTGAAATAAATCAGACACATCAAGTTAAATATCACATGGTCTCTTAGGTGAGAAACCCAAAGTGTAAATACAGAGCAAGGTAAAAGATAAAGGAAGTGGGGAGATAGATCTCTCTCAAAGGGGAAGAGGATAAGAGAGGGAAGGAGGAGGAAGGAAGGGAGGGAAAGGGGATTAAAAGTGGAACTGAGATGTGTTATACATGTATCAACTCGCAGGAATGTAAACATTATGTACTAAGCACATGTACTAATAAAATATTTGCTTAAAGTAACTATATGAAAAGAGGGAACATTTTATATTGATGAAAAGTTCAGTTTATCGAGAAGGTGTAACAATTGTAAACATACTTATACCTAACAACACACTCCTACAATGCATAAGACAAAACTTTAGGTTTCAGGTAAAAAATGAACAGTTCAACAGGAGATACTCAATACTCCATTTTCGGCTTTGATTGAATGACCACAGAAAGCTCAACAGAGCTACATGGGAATGTAAACTAGCATGACCACTGTGGAAATCACTATGGAGATTCCTCAAAAAACTGAAACCAGAAATCCCATTTGACCTAGGTCTTCCCCTACTAGGTATGTTCCTGAAACAGTTAAAGATGTATTACAGCAATACGTACATACCAATGTTTATAGCAGCACAACTCACAATAGCTAAGTATTGCTAATGGCCTAGAGTCCAATCAACAGAAGAATTTTAACAAAAATGTGGTGTTTATATACAACAGAGTACTACTCTGTCATAAAGTAGGATAAATTTGTAGAAGAACGGATGCAACTTGAGAACATAATGTTAAGTAAAATAGACCAGATGTGCAAGCTTACATATCTCATGGTTTCTGATATATATTTTTATATATGGTGAAAATGAAAGATAGATAATAGAATACAGGGAGATACCTCCTTTACAAAAACAAAGGGGATAAGACATTAAAGAAAGAGGGAGGTAAGAGAGAGGAAGGGGATAAAAAACAATTAAGATGTGTTATGTACATGTACCAATTCTCCATGATGGATATAATCATTTTGTATTGGAAACATATACTCATAAAAAAAAAAACCCAAAACAAACAAATCTGTAGAAAACTTGAACAACACTGTGAAGCTACAACAGATTCTATAGAATGTCCCGGCCAACAATAGCAGGGTACCTGCTCCTCTCAGGCAATTATACCATATTCTTCTTGTGTTTCTGAGCTTGCTTATAAGGTGTGATCTAAAATATGGTGAAAGTATAAAATTTAAAACAAACTACCCACAATAAAGGATTCATTGCCATTTATCTCTCTCAAAATATTTTTTCTGGCCTCAAGCACATTTATCTCATTATACTTGCCACATTCCAAAGCAGTTCTGGAATTCCTCTTTCCCAAGTGTCTCTAAGTGCACCATCATGACTACCTGGACATTCAGAATTCATTCAAAATATTTACTTTTCATCAACATTTTTACTTTGAGGAAGAACCAGAATTTAGAGAGTGCCCGATCTACTGAATAAGAAGGTTGAGAATGTACTGTAATGATTTCAGAAGTTTCCCCTGCATTGGATGGCACTTGTCAGCAAAATTCACTATATTTTTCTTAGTACTTTTAAAGACACTGAGGAAGCCTTCCAGAACAGCTCCAGAAACTGGCCAGAATGGTGGGAAGACTGTGTTTGAAGCAAGGGGGCATATATTTTGGACAGGGTCAATGGCAATGTGTCTCTTATTGTAATTTTTTTACAATTAAATGCTCAATGTGTATTTCGATCATCCCTTGTAATTCAAATTATACTTCAAAGATGTATAATTTTCCCTTTGTACAGGACTGCTGACGTCACTTTCTTAAGGTTTTGTACATGAATATATGCATTTCAGTCTCATTGCTGCGTTGTGCATAGAACTCTGGATTAGCATTTGTTATCTTTCAGCCTCATGGCGATGTTATTCCTGTGGGTTGCGTCTTTATCCCATGGTTTGAGTTGGATTACTTTGTTTCTTTATATGCCTGGATTTTTTTTTTCCTTAAATGTTGTTGCCAGGCATTACAAAACATAAATTTCTGTGTGCTATCTGGAGCATTTGAAAGTATAGATTACTTTAACCCAAACATAAAGCTGAATTGAAATTCAATTTGAATCCTTATTTGAATCCTTATTTTTACTTACTTTCAGTTTATCCTTCTCCCTGGTGGTAGACCTGTGCCAGCAACAAAACCTTGAGGGTTTTATCAGGGGTATCTAGTGGCTTCAAATGTCAATGTCCCCACCCCTAGATGTGAGAGTGTGTTAGAATTTCTTTGCAGTGTCTCAGTCTGTCGGGTTCTATCTGTCAAAATCAGCAGATGTCCCTAAGACTGCCCTAAAGTAGAAATAGCCCCAGATGTATTGCCCGTCTCTCTTGAATCTCAACTCACAATATTTTCCCACTGTGGTTATTTTCTGACATCTACACTGATCTTTTTCATTCTTTCCCTGTCTCTTTCTCTCTCTCTCTCCCCCTCTCGCACACGCACACACACACACACACACACACACACACACACACACACACACACCGTCAGTCAGTGATTCTAAGATTCTAATTGTTCTCAGTGGAAGGCTTGATTTGAATCATCCTATCCACTTTTTCTAGAGATCTAAATTAGAAAGGTCATAATGTAACTTAAAACAGTTATGGATAGTGGTAATTTTAACCAACTTTATCTTCTCAGAAGACATTGCTAGCTTTACCATGATAGTGAAAATATACATTGAAAACCAGGTTGGAGCAAAGAATTTCTATGAGAGTGTGGCTTGAAATTAATACCTCTACACAACAACTCAGGAAAACAATATCTTGGAATTAAAAGTAGAACTGAACTACTGCGTGTAGAAGATGCATATGTACTGGCATTCTTCTATTGTGCGGGTGGGTTAGATTTTACTTTATTCAACACCGGAAGGACAAAGCTAAAGACTATTGTATTAATAAACTTCCGGTCAATGGAAACAAATATTCAACATGCACAACTTAAAAGAGGTTTATTTTGGTTCATGGTTTCAGTGGGTTCAATCCAAAGTCAGCTGGCTCCAAGGCAAAACAGCATGGTAGAAGGCCCTGGAAGAGAAGAGCTGCTCACCCTATTGTGGGCAGGAAGCGGAGGGCGCACACACTGGGGACAAGAATATACCCTTCTGGTTCATGCCTCTTGTGATCTGCCTGCAACTAGGCACCACTTCCTAAGAACACATTCAGCAACGACTGAAGTCATAAATGGGTCCACTGGGGAGTGTAGTGGCCTCGTGATGCAATCACCTTCCAAGACTCACTTCTGAATACTTGACACTTTGTGGGGACAATTTAGATCTCATCTGTAACAAATCTCTTCAGCTAACTTAGTGTTCTCAGTCCTCTGGGTCTGCACCTACACAGCAAGCATCGGGGATCAGTATGTTTTCAAAGCACAGAAACAAACTTAGGACTTACGATAACTAATGGACAGTAAGCATCTGTGTCAACAATAAGCACTTACTGAAATTCATATTTAACTTTACACCAATAATGATGATGCGTGTAGCTAGCTAGCATTACTGAACCCATTTATACATGATCAGTGCTGAGTTAGAAATTATCCAATGCAGTATAATCGGTGTAATTGTTATTACTGGTAAATCTTGGAGCAATATTAGTTATCGGGAGACATAAGATACATGGGAATAATGTGAACAAACACGATGCGTGTAGCAGAATAAGTTTTATTCATGTGTCTATCCACGTAATTACCAATCAGATTAAGGTATAGCATGGGAGAAATTACCTCATTTGACTTTTATCAATACAAATTATTTTGTCTAGTTGTATCTTCATATAAATGCAATTATACAATATGTATTATTTGGTACTTTATATTATGTAACACTTTTGAAATTCTTTTTTTTTTTAACTTTTGAGATTCTTAATCACCAGAAAATTTTACAAAATATCATTAATGTGCAGTGTTGGTTTTAATATAAGACCGATGGTTTATTTTCCTACATATGGACATTCAGTTATTTTCAGTTTGGGATTGTTATATACAAAATTCTTTTAAACATTGTTATTCTTTGGCATTATTCTGTGATGCTTTTAATCTACATGTGTGCTTGTTTCTCCTGGGTGGAATTTCTTGGACAGGAGGTAGGCAGATAGAATTGCCTATTGGGGTTCCTTGGACAAATGGTAGACTTGAATAACTTTATTGGAACCAGTCAAAAAGTTTTCCAAACTGTGGTAATGTGGTTGAAGTTGATCAGTTTACTCATCAGCACTTGGGATTGTCTATGCTTTTAATTTTATTCATTCTAGTGGGTACATAGTGTTATTTCCTTGTGATTGTAATTTGTATTTCTCTGATGACAGTATTCTTGAATGAAAGTTACGCACTTGTGGATCACTAGGATCTCTTACTAAAAGTACAAGTTTATACTTTTTGCCTGTTAATGATCTAATTGATTGATTTTATTTATTCATTTTAGGAATTATTTATATATTTTGAATATGAATATTTTGAATGTGTTCATACATGGTACATGTTAACATGTATATCAACGCATGTTAATATGATATATATTTTTCTCATTCTGTCTATTGCCTTTTTCCCTTTTCCATACTATCTTTGCATAAAAGAATTTTAGCTTTCATGATGCTACTTCTTACCTTCTTTTAAGGATTAAAGATTTTCTGTATTCTTTTAAAGAAATCTTTGCCTACTTCAAATTTGTGAAGATAGATTTCTATATTTAATTTTCAAAGATTTACAAATTCCATATGAAACTCTGTGGACAACCCGGGAGAAATTTGTGCAGGTGTCTACTGTACTTATTAAGGTTCAAGGTTAGTATTAACATGTAATTTTTTGAAAAATAATTCTTTCCCTTTTCAACTTTATTGAGACTGCCATAGTCTACTGAATTTATCTTTATCTATATTCATGGAAATATCACTGTACCTTAATTATTAAGCTAGACAGTAAAACTTGATCAATTTGTTTCCTTACCCTTATCTTTGGAGTACGTCTTGAAGAGCAGATTGTTTTCATTATAGGGTCTTTGTTACATGTGTACCCCAAATAAGAGGATATTGTTATTCTAATTGACTTGAATCAGTTTGGATTTTACTCGCATCAGTACCGGATCTTCCGATATGCTAACAAATATATCTGTCAATGTACTTAGGTCATCTTTCTTTAAATTCTGCCAGCAGTGTTTTCAATGGTGGATCAATCTTTTGCTAAATGTACCTCAGTGTTCCAAAAAATCAGGATGCTGTTGAAGATATTGTTTTATAACTTTTATTTTTAGTTATTTGTTGATATGATCGAGAAATGCAAGTGCTTTTATGTTGACCACATCTGATTCAGTCCTGCTAGACACAAACAGGACTATTAAGTCTTCCTGAAGTGTGATGCCTTTAACATTATGAAATGTCTCTCTTAGATAGTTCTATCTTGGATTTTATATTTTTTTCTAAATCCATACTACCTTTCTTCTAGTTAGTGCCCGAGTGATATTTTTTAAACTCTTTTTTTTCTGCCTATGTGTATACTTATATTTAGATTCTGTCTATCATAACCAAGATATATATACATATATGTATATTCATGCATGTACACACACATATATTTAGCTTCATAATTTCTGACTTATAGATTTTATTTAAGAAAATTAGTTCAATCCTATGATTTTGTATCTAAATTTCCTTCACTTTGTCACTAATTTCTTAAATTCTTTGCATTACCAGAGTATTTATGTTTATTTTCCATCATTTATACTTTTTTTTTAAACTATGCTATCTGTATTTTTGGTGGGTAGTCATTACCTTATGCATTCTTAATTCATTCAGGAACATTTTGAATATAAGATCGTTAAATCAGTAAAATTTTATTCACCTGCTTACATACTCTTTTTTCCCCATTGGTGTCATTTTTTTCAGTTCTACATATATTATGAATCACATAATACATTCATTATTGCTACTTTTAAGTAGGTACTCTTTCGGAACATTATTTTAATGAACTAGTTACTTCCCTAGTGTTCATTACTCCTGCCTGAAGATGTGTGCTACCATCTTTGATACTTTCCTTCTAGCTTGAAAATTTTTCTTTAGAATTTCTTGCAGTTTGAGTTTGCTGACTGTTATGGTTTGTGTCTAGATGTCCCCCCAAAACCTCATGTGGTAAGAGATAGCTGGATCTAGAGTGTGTGGTTACTAAATTAATCCGTTGATTGGTTTGGGATGGTTCTGCTGGGATCAAGGATGTGAAACTAAGATTAATGGTATTAGGATTAAGGGTGGGAGTGCTGCCCACCCTAAAGACAGGTAGCCTAGATAAGATATAAAATACAGGAAGAAGCTAATTAGCTGCTTGCTTGCATTCCTTGCCTACATTCCTTGCATTCCTCACTTACTTTGCTGCCAGTCTGCCATGCTGCCCTGCCTCAGACCTAACTGACTGTGGACTGAAACCTCTACAAACTGTGAGCTAATAAGCCTTTCTTCCCCTAACTTTGGGTGTCGGGTATTCTGTCCCAGCAACGAGAGAAAAGTAACTAAAACACTGACAAATTCTCTCCGCTTTTGTTTGAAAATGTCTTCCTTGTGTTGTTATTTCTGAATGTTGCTTTCTCGAGGTATAGAAATCCAGCTGACAGCTATTTCTTTCATTTCCGCTCATCACTTTAAAGATGGCGTTTAATTATCTTCTGGCTTGCACTGTTTCCGATGAGATGTCAGCCATCTTTGTTGTGGTTGTTGTTTTCTTGTATGGAAAATGTTCTGTATCTGAATTCTTTTTACAGAGTTTTCCTCTAATAGATTTGATTCAGTAATTTGACTGCAATGTGCCTACAATAGTTTTATTTGTACTTATTTTGCATAGATTCTTTGAATGTTTTCTTATTGTTAAATTCTTAAAATGGTTCCGCCTCTTCTTTTTGGGACTTTGTGTCCATTACAAGCTATTCTTATATTATTATTTAAGATTTATAAAATTATTCTATGTATTTTTCTTGGATAATTTCTGTTGACCTATTTTTAAATGTAATGATCCTTTCTGCTGCTGCTTGCAGTTTGCTAAGTCCCATGTCCAAAAAATTTCTTAACTCAGATTTTAAAAAATTCAATTTAAGCATATAAATTTTCTCCTTAGATATGATATTCATCTAGTGAAAAATAGACATCTTTCTTATTTTTATCTTATTTTGGAATTTCTGTAACACATACATAGTCATACCTTCAATGTCTCTAATATACTAACTCAAAATAATTCTAATTCATTTGTAGGGCTGTTTCTACAGATATGTTTTTTACTTTCTATATGTATTTGTTTTTCTCTTCATTTCTTATGAAAGTGTGAAGGACTGTATGTTTAGAAGTACCAAGGAATTTAGAATAAAAATTATTTTACTCATAGGGGCTACATCCATTTCTCAGGCAGCTATGCTGAAGAAATTAATATTTTGATCTAGGTAGAATGGATCTAAATAGAATGGATTGAAGCCTAAGTTTTGATTTACCTCTGATTCTGACTGTCTTAAGAGTGAACTCTATTCTCAATGATTATAGGTGCCTGCAAGGGAATTTGGGATTGAAACAGAGACTCTAAGTCCACAGCACTTTTCCTCTGCTTTGCAGGCCACAGCATTCTACACTGCCATTCTTTTAGCAGAAGTCTGTATGATAAGCCACATGATCAGAAGAATGAGCTCTGAGATTGGGAATCCTATCATTTCAATTCTATTTGCCAACCCAACATGCCAGTTTTCTGAGAGCTTAAATTCTAAGATTATACCATTAAGTGACATTAAGTAAACACAGCAGATATATATCAGTCTTCTCTCTCTGCAAACTCCAGAAATATTGTTTAACATAGGCCTCCAGTTATCATACTGCTTGACACTGCTCTCTGCACATACTCTTTAGCCTTCCTTGTTTACAAAACACAGCTCCACTCTTTTGTCCTTTAGAAATGTTTATAAAGCTAATACTGTGTGCATGTATCTACCTTAATAATTGCATAATTTATATATGTATATATTATATATCTATATATCTATATATATAATATATACATATATATGTATATATTTTTTTGTATATATATATCTCCACTTAAGCATTTAACTAATTGTGTGTAATTCTTATACATGATGGCTCACTCATCGGTCCAGAACAACTTGGGAAATTGGAACTGGAGCGTATCCATTTCTTTATATATAATGATTAATGATGTATGATACATTCTAGTTAATGAATATAGGTTAACTATTTATTTCCATCCTCCATGCTTCTAAAATTCACTTCCAATAGAAATTTCAAAGGTTAAAAGTCTCTCTGCTGGTGTTTGCCTTATCTTGTTCCAAAAGTTAAAACTTAACAGGTTTCACATTAATGTTGTCATACATTTTAGAAGATCACATTGGCCAAAGTTATGAAATAGCAAGAAATATAGTTATTTAAAATTATAAAGGTATTCATTTTAATTTTTTCTGTTTTAATAGTTAAAACGAAATTCAAGTCTCTTCTCTCAAATTCAAATACTGTTCACTTTTAACTAACAATACCTTTATGTGCCTGACACTTCAGGTGGAATGATTAAATTATGTACCTGTAGAAAGATCTCAGAAAGCAATGACAGCTCTTACAAACCTACTATGTTCCTAGGTACTTACAAATCGTGGCATTGATTTCAATTCATCGTTTCTGTTTTATATGCCGTTCTTCTTTTCCTTTCGATTTACATATGGACTGTGGATTTTTGTTTCTTTATCTTTGCTTTGCTTTTTGTAGATTTATCCCATGAAACGTTGTGCCAGTCAGCTTCGTTATGTAATTCCTTTAAGCAACGACGTAGAAGTACGGGACCGTTTCTCCTTATCAAATGGAAGAACTATGAAAAGACATTTTCCTTAAAAAATAGAATTACAGTGGGTTACACACAGATTAAGTCAGAGCACAAGGCTCCAAAGCCACCCTTTCCAGTCTTTTCCTCTAACAGAGTGTGTCTTGATGTCTGAGCTAGATATATTTTGCTTCAGAGATTTTTTTTAAGATGTGGTCTCACTATGTTGCACTGTCATGGCTGCCTTTTTTGTTTTTTTTTGGTTTTTTTTGTTTTTTTTTTTCACTTCGGGGAAAAGGCAGAAGCCACATGGAGCTAGATCCAATGAATAAGTGGATGAGGACACACTCAAGGCTTTTAGGAGCTGCCTTTCCCTTTGATGACACTTGGCAGCAGCATTCACCATAGTTTTTCATGACACTTTGTAAACACACTCATGAAACAGGACTGCCAGGATTACTTCAGGATGTTGCAAGAGTGGTGGCATAAGTGTGTTCAATCCAAGGAGGAGTATTTTAAAGGGAATTAATGGAAATGTATCTTTTACTGTAATATATTTTTAAATTCTAAGCATATACTACATAGTTTGATCACATCTTATGCAATGAAATTTACTCTTACCTCATAGAGGTTGCTGGGAGTCTGGAACAGCAATTGAAATGAGAAAAAGCATGAATCATGCATATGTAACTTCTTTATCATGCTGATGGGGAAGATAGAGTGAAAATGTGTAAGTTCCTCAGGACACCACTTTTCTATGGTTTTTGAGAGGGCATTAGAAGCTACCAGTATTGTATGAGCCTGTACTTGATACAAGGAAAAGAGAAATTTATTATTGTTGTTATTAACTATAGGTGAGAGGTATTAGGTATGAATAAAAAATGAAATACATAGAAATAGAGAAGAAATAAAAATAATGAAGAAACAAAGAAAATTGTGAACAATTCAAGCATCGATACATAGAAAATTACAAATTGGGAAGTGGGAAAAGAAAACAAAATAGGATATATGAGAGAGAGAAACAGTGTAGAACTACAATTTTTAAAGAAAAAATTCTTAGCCGAAATAGCCTTATTTTAGCTTCTCTTCTTCTTTTTCTCCCTTGGATTCTCAGTAGGGAAGAAGCACACACATTTTGCTCCTTATTTGCCTGCTAGTTTTCATAGTTAAGGAAACATGGGGTGAGAGCTATTTAAAAATCACCCGAGGTAAGGAGCTGAGCCAGGACTTTGACGGTGATATACCTGAATCCCTCACTTGTGCTCTCTCAAGTTTTAATTGTCTTTTTACAAATTTTGAGGAAATGCAGCAAATTATACAGACAGCTTAAAAATGTTTCCTATCTCAAGTATTTGTACTATAACCTCTTTAATCTGTTGTGCCCTAAATATTCATCTCGCTTTGCTAGTTTCCTCTGATGCTGGAGTTCACTTAAGGTTCAATTTTAGGAAGTTGGATTTTTAATAAGATTTCTTTAAATGGTTTCCATATTTAGCCAATCTTGGCAGTTCTTAACGGTCCGTGGAAGAGCAAATAGAGAGCTTATGAAAAAATAGCTTCTTTAACTTCTAGATGAAACCAAAATTTGGGGTCTCTTCTAAGATGCGAATGCAATATTGGCAATCTAAATTTATCAACAGCCTAACTTGACATTCTGCAAAAAGGGCTTCTTTATTCTACTGATGATAGTAATGTTTCTTAAGTTTCCAAGAATGATCATTCCTGTCTAAGTATTTTCAACTTGAAAAATAGCTCTTCTATGAAGTGCATTAATTCAGGTTTTATGCTGCTACTACAAATTGATATGATATCAGTACACACACATATACACACGTAAAGATGTCAAATATCGGAGAATTCATTTCTGTCTCTATTTTTAAAAAGACAAACAAATCTGAGTTTAGTTTCTAAAACTATGTAAAGTTTGACTGCATTTCTTGTACATGCATAATACCCGAAGTCATTTTCGTCTAATAAATTCTTAAACGTTAACGATTCGTCACTCTTTTCTTTGTTCCTTGGGCTCAGTGAAATGGTCAGGGCTGACCCTGTAAATACAAATCAGAGGAAAGTGGGAGGCAGGAGGAAGGTGGGCAGGAGGCAGAAGAATAGCAGGAAACATTTATGATTTATGCAATTTTTATGAAAAAAAATTCTCTTACTGCATAGGGTTGCTATTATTATCACTTGGTGGGCCTGAGGCATGGGCCACACACATCATCTGTCTAAAAATAAATCTACAGCCTGTCTGAGTGTCATTATGGTGTTTGTCTCAGAACAACTGCCTATGAATCTTTATTAAAATTCAAGTGGGCGGGGCGTCACAGCCAACAACGAGGCCCGTATGCAGTACTAGGGCACAGCCTGTCCTTGGGGCGGCTCTGGCAGGGTCACAGCAGGATGTGTCAAAAAAACAGGGCGCACTGCAAATAATCTGACTTCCAGGGACTATGAAAAGACAGATTGAAACACAGGAATACATTTCACCCAAACAAAGTCTTTTATGAAAGTCAAGAAAAACTCGTACCCATGAACCCCTGTGAAAATAAAAAGCAAATTACATAATCCCTAGATATAATTGCATAAATTAAACAATCCCATTCCATAAGGGGAGAATAACAGGTAGAAAAGAACAGAACCAAAACTCGATCAAACCTGGGAGGGAACACATTATATTCGATAGTTCCATTTAAATCTTATAGTCTCATATCCAGAATCTAAGGCATGCAGTAGCAGGTTGTAAGTTCCACAGATTGTGAGCAACCTCGTCAGCTATGGCCTTGTCGGCCGCAGCCCACGTAGCTTCTCTTTTGGGCTGGCTGTACTCATGCTCTGCACCTTTCTTTGGCAGATGCTGCAAGCCCTTGTCATCTCAGAGTTCTTGGGGTTTCCACTACCTCCTTGGCTTCATTCCCACCATTTCCTACACCTACCTCTCAGGGACACATTGTCCGGCCCCCAAGTAATGCCTTCGAAATCTGGATAGAAATTTAGTGACCTGTAACTCTTGCATTCTGCATGCCTGAAAAACAAGGATCACGTGGCCAATATCAAGGTCAGTCTCCAGCTAGAGCAGCACTAGTCGTCTCTTGGATCATGGCTCTGTAGCCTCTGCCACCTGGATACCTTAGCATAGTGAAATGAATCCCTTCAAAACACTTCTCTAGAAGCCTCCAGCAAGGGCTGCAGAGTCTTTGTGCTCAAATGAAAGCTTTACATTTTGCACCCTTCAGCAGGGTGGGGTCTAGTTAATTCCTACGTTTCCCTCTAGGCAGTTTTCTTCTTGTCTTCTTTCAAAGTACTTGACTTCTGTTTAATGGTGCTAATTTCAACAATAATCACACCTTCTTTAGCCCAAGCTTTACACTGGATTCCTTTGGAGCCAAAATTTAAATTTTTAAAATCTTTCTGCTCTGCATTTCGCTCGTAATTCTCAATATTCATGCCACAGGTTGAATGTTGGACTACCTTGAAACTTTTTCCATCAGATCAATTAGTCTATGTCCTTTAAACTTAGTCTTGTGCGAAATATCAGACTTGGGTGAATTTAGACAAGTTCTTTGCTGGAATGTAACATGCATGGCCTCTCGTACAGTTTTCAATCGAGTCCTGGCTGCAACTTTATTTGCCTGGCCTTTACTGTCTGCATTTCTATTAGCGTTTAGTCTTTTGAACTCTGTCCGTAACTGCTCATCAGACTCTGATTATTGCATTCTAGACATCTCTATCCTCCATCTCCAAATCCTCCCAAATTCCTCCCATAAACCTGTCCTGAAACCTTCTGCACCGCATGGTTAGAGACGGTCACAGCAACAATCTAACTGTCCATATCAATGTTCTGTATTAGTTAGCTTTCCTGTCACTGGAACAAAGTACCGCACACATGGAACTTAAAGGAGAAGAGGTTTATCTGCCTCAGTTTCAAAGGATCACTCGATGGTCACCTAGCTCCACAGATGAGTATGTGGTGGACCAAAGACACTTAGCTCATTGTGACCAGGAAGCAGAGGAGGGGAGTGCTATGAGAGCAGAAGAGGCCAGGGAGCAGATATAGTACCCAAGGCCGTGTCTCCAAAACCACCCAGAAATATGCTTTGCTAATATTCCCCCAGGCAGCTCTCAAGCCAATGACTTTGACAATACAGCTTAACTGTGATGGTGACTGTATTTAACAGTATATATCATACTTAAAAAGTACTGTGAGTGGACTTTAAGGATTCTCTCCATACAAACATAAAACAATAAATACATGAGGTAATGTGTAGGCTAAATAGCTTGATTAAGACCATTTCACAATCTATACATATATCAAGACAGCATGTTGTACAAGATAAATACACGTCATTATCACTCGACAATTAAAATGTATGTCTCTGTATTTGGATGAAACTACTGGTTTTCATTCTGCTTTCACAATAGTATCACTCAGACATTTAAAAAATAAGACAAAGACTGCCTGCCTTGTAAGCACAAGGCCCTGAGTTCGATCCCCAGAACAACAAAAAAAGAAAAGAAAATAATAATAATACCAGTGTTCAGGCCCCTACTCCATATCAATTACATAAGATTGGAAAGGCTTTGGGAGTAAGAGCATGGACATGACCATGGCAGCAGCAATAGTATCATTTTTGAGTCTTCACACATCCCAGTGTAAAATCAGACAGAGTATGTGAATAGCAATGCCAAAAACCACATGGCCAACATGTACCATAAAGCTTTATCACAACGTATCCCTACTTAACCCCAAGTACAACTGATTGGGGGAAATCAACAATGGCCACTAGCCTGTGGGTTATCAGTGCTGGTGCATATGAAGGCAGAGAAGAAAGAGTCAGAGAAGAAAGTTAGGGAGTATCGAGAGAGGATTTGACGGACTTGAAAAGGCTATTCTTGCATTTTAGAAGGGAGCTAGAATGCACTCTTGAATATTCACCAAGATGTGAGAGAGTTAATGTGAGAACAAGAGGATTAAGAGTGAGGGTTTACTCATGTTGGTAAGTAAGCACAGAGAGTCCAAAACAAGACTTAAAGAGACTGAGGTAGCAAGTCTCCACCATACCTTGAAACTGACCTACTAAGCCTTTCTTGTAGATCAGAGTTTCACACTGAGTAGAAACTGCTAGAGAGAAATGAAGATCGAGCTTGACAAATACAACAAAAATAAAGGAAAGACAAAGTGAACAGAAAAACATAGAAGGTGAAAATAACCAGAAAATTTCAGAAAGCAAACAAATTTTGTTTAGTTTTGCTGGGAGAGGGTGGGGGAAAACATACTGGTGAAGCAGAGAAATGCATACCACTTTCTTCTAAAAATTCCAGAATGCCAATTTCACATGTTAAAAAATGTTCCATGAAATGTTATTTGAGGTCAAATTCTACTCAGAATGATTTTAACAATAAGACAACAAAAGAATTAGATTTATACAGACAATACAATAATGCCAGCTGACTATTAATTGGTCAAAACTGTAGAATATTATTGTAAGGACATCTACATACATGAAGAAAATGACACAAAACATTAAAGACCATAAAGAAACATTACACCAAAGGTACAATAAAATGGAACTCTAACCACAGAGTATAGAGACAAGTTGAAAGTGAGAGAAGAAAATAATTTCAGAAAGAAGACTAAGCTAGATATAACACAAAAGCAAGTGAACCTAAAACATATTTTAAGAGAAACTGAAAGGAATGAGAATTGTTTAAAATATGAAAAGAGTTGAAGGAAAGGAGAAAAGAGTTTAGAGAGAAATTGAGATTCATGACAAAGAACATCCAACACGTGCACTATAGGAGTTCTTTAGGAAAAAAAAATCAGCAAATAGATTTTTAAAAAGCTGAAAACCTAACTCGAAGATAGTTTTCGAAAATAAAAATGATGATACTTTTAAAAAGTTTTAGTTTCTTAACTTGACAGATAAAATTATATGTATTTTGAAGGTACAATCTGATGTTTTTAAGTACATACAAATTGTGGAGTGGTTAAATCTAGCTATTTAACAAGTGTAGTACCTCAAATGGATGTTAGAGAGTCTCACCACAAGCAGGATACTTTTTAGGAAAAGACACTTTGTATTACTGAAACAATTAGGGCAACATATGTGCGTAACTCAGAAACAAATATGACATAAAGGTTTTATATCAAGCAGAATAAAGTTTTAAGCAGGAAGAGAGAGGGAATTGTGCCCACATGGAAGGAACCAGAGGAATGTGTTCTTGAGTGCCTGTCCTGAGGGATCTTGCAGAGAATGTGTCTTTTGACCAAAATGACGATGTGGACTGTCACATAAAGACCAGTTATGAGCAAGAGAGAAACAATTGTAGAATTAAGGTTAAATAAAATTTAAAAAGGGTATATTTGGCATTCAGTGACAATATACCCCAGAAGCAACAGCACAGTGTATTTATTTAAAATGGAGGAAGTAGGTTCCATATGCCAAATAATTAACCACTTTTCATGATCATATTGAAATAATAATGTTAGCATTATTCCACTGAGGCCTCGGGGCTTTTATGGTTAGAAAAGCAAATGAGTAATTATAGAATATTTTAATTTCACCAAATTTTGTTTAAGGAAATCTAATTATAATAGGGGAGGTTAAATTAAATCAGTGTTGACCTTTATTTTATTAAAATGATCAATATGAACTTACAAAGTATTATGTTTTTAAATAATGCATCATTTACACCTGTTTATATATTATAGCTCTTGCAGCTACCAATATTGTGCAGAAAAATTCAATAGCATTTCTCGTCTCCGTGTTGAGATATAGAATAAAATAAATCTGGACTTTTTGAATAAGTGAATGACTCTGTGTCTCTGGTAGGACATGTGGAATCTGTTTGAATTATCTTTTGTACTAGGTAGCATAACATCAATTAAACACTACTAATCATATTAAAGGAGCATAAGTGTACACAAAGAGATTTCTTGACCAGAGATGGAACAATTTAACTCTATGAGAATATTAATTACAACGCATTGAAACACAGCAAATATGTTTAAATACATGGATGCAATAATAATATCTTATAGGTAAAAGTACATTGCTTCAAAGTATAAGAATGCATTGCCTTTTAAAGAATGAAACATTTATTCCAAATAGTAGACATGAAAGTTTTTTTTACAAACTTTGTTCCTGTTAAGTAAAAATTATAGAATGAGAAAAAAAAATTATAGAATGAGAATATCACCATTTTGGGCTGGGGATTTAGCTCAGTGGTGAGAGTGCTTGCCTACCAAGCGCGAGGCCCTGAGTTCGATCCCCAGCACACACACACAAAAAAGAATATCAGCATTTTGCAAACCTCAGTGAATTAATAAATTTATTAGTTGAGCATCGATGGATGCTAAGTCACAGAAAAAGAGGCAAACATCTAAAAAAGACATAATAGGCCATACTTTAGAGAAATATGCAGAATAAATAATGTTAATGTGAAATCATTTAGCTATGTTTTTTGCTTTTGAAACATGTTTTCTATATTAATTTCAGTGTGAGTTATTTAAAACTTTAAAAAGAATGAAATGAAAATGTTGTATCGGACAACCCACATTTAACACATTTTACATAGTGCTTGCAAAAAGGAACAGTGAAGTTGCCCAGATAAATCAAAAGCATCTGCATCGTCTTACACTCCTCATTAATCAAAGTATATATTTGAGACGGGCTCTTCCTAGACAGTTCAGTCCATCCTTGAACTCTGTGTAGCCCAGGCTGGCCTCAAACTCAAGGTGATCCTCCTGCCTCAGACTCCTGAGTGCTGAGATTACAGGTGTGTGCCACCACACCCGGCATGAAAGTTTTGAAATAATGTTTCTTAACATTTTTATTGAAAAATCATTCTCATGCCATTTGACTCACCTGTGTAAAGTGTATGATTCATTGCTTTTTAGTCTGATCACTGAGCGAGCAACAATCATCAAAATATGTTAGAACATGTTCAGTTCCCACAAAAAAATCTCTATTCATTAGAAGTCACTTCCCATTATTCCCCCAAACCACCAGCCCTTATTAAACAATAATCTTATTTTTTGTCTGTACACATTTGTCTATTCTGGATGCATAATAAAAATTAAATCATTTGGCATGTGGTCTTTTATGATTAGTTTAAATTTGGTATGTTTTGGTATGCTATAGTGTAGCATGTATCAGTACTTTATTGCTTTTTATGCCAAAAAATATTTTGATACATTGACCTCTAGTTCATTTATCATTTGATGGGCACTTGGGTCATCCCTCCTTTTAACTATGAGGAATAATACTCTTATGAACATTCATGTAGTTATATATGAATATATTTTTATTGTGTATACCTAGAAATGAGATTATAACATCGTATAATAACTCCATAATTGATATTTTGGATAATTACCTATTTTTTAAGGGGGCTGCACCATTTTTCATTCTCTTCAATAATATATGAGTGTTCCAGTTTTTCTACATGCTACAGCAGGGGTTTCCAAGCTCTGGGCCATAGACCAGTATCAGCATGTGTCCTGTCAGAAAGCGGGCTGCACAGCAGAAGGTGAGAGGTGGTTGAGGGAGTGAGGCTTCGTCTGTTTTCTCAGTCCCTCCGTGTCATGGGCATTGCTACCTGAAATGCTCCTTCTTTCAGATCTGTGGCAGTGTTAGAGTCCCATAGCAGTGTGAACCCCAAGGTGAACTATGAATTTGAGGGATTTGAGTTATTCACTCCTTATGAGAATAAAATTCCAGAATGATCTGAGGTAGCTCTGTGACAATGATGCTAGCACTGAGGAATGGCAGTGAATACAGAACAACTCTAGCAGAGAGGTTGGATTGCACATAGACCATGCTAAATCAATTGCGGACTCATATCAAAACCCCATCAGTAAGTGGCAAATGAAAATTAAGCTGCATCTCGTGGCAGGCTTTATAGTAGCAAGTAAGTTGATGTACTTAAATTGTACAACTGTATCTGGTGGAAGGCTTTAAATCAGAACCCAATACTTATTTTAGCTGTTTATGGTCTGCCCATTATTTATCTACCACTTCTATCCATGCATCTTTCCTTCATTATACGTTGTTTCAGGCAGAGTTGTGGTGGGCTCTAACCTGAGATCTTCCTGCTTCAGTCTCCCACAGTGCCTGAATTACAGGCTTGCACCTCCATGCCTAGTATGGAAAATAATATTATTTTTCAGAACCATAGAGGTTTTGTTTCTCTGAGAACCAAATTCTGTGCCCAACCCATTTGTAAGTTGTATAATGACACTGATTCCTCTTCACAGAAAAAGTAGTGTAGTGTTCTCTCGTAGGTTGATTACAAATTCACTCTTTTACACTTTCATTCAACTGTCATTTTTCACCACACTAATTCTACTAACACTTTGCTTTTTGTGATTCTGTTATTGCTGGTCTCTGTGAAATTTCTAGCCCAAGGCAATAGGAAATCTCCTTCAATGACAAATGGGAAATATCATCTGAAAAATCCCTAGAGGACTGTACTGTGCGATTTTGAGGGAGAAACTCTATTTTGACCCAAACAATTGAGATAGATTGATGCAGAAATAGAACAACAACAAATAGGTTGTCTATAAACACCGGGAAAGTTCGGTGTCAGCAAAATCTAGTTGAAATCTGTAGTAGTTTGCAACTTCTTTGTATCTGTGAGCCTCAAAATATGAAGACACTGAACATTTGATATGTGACTATGGGCTAGAGCAACTGGATTTTAAATTGTATTTGATTTTAATGATTTTAATGATATGTAAATTTACATAGCCTCATGTGGCTACTGACTTCTGTACTGGAGAATGTACTTCCATAGTGTTAACCAAGATACGATTAATTTGGTTTGAGTTTAATATCTAGAATATTGAATATAAGAAATCAAACAGAATGGAAGTGCTTATATATATGTGCAAAATATATACATTTTATAATCTACCTATATCCTCCAAGAGATCATAACAGTTACTTAAAATATTTCTTAGGTAGATGCATATAAATTAAGAATTTCTAAATATCTGGTACAAGATTTCATTGGCACACCCCACATTTTTGTCTATCATGGTGTGGTTAAAAAAATCTATCCAAGTTAAAGCAGGGGTACAGTAGAATCAACTCATTTTTAACTCTTTGTAACAGAAAAAATGTAAACATGTTGAAAGACAGTATAAATAAGCCATCATATACTCATCATGCTTTGATATCTCAACCTAGTCTGTCCAATCACAGAGAGTTCTGAGGTACATCCCAGATACCACGCTTCAGAAGTGGTGTTTTACCTGTTGCACTATGTCGTAGGAAGAAATGGAATTTTTGACTTTTTTAAGGAAGAGACAACATTTTTGTATTAAAAATATTGTCAAGAGTAATAAAAACTGTAATTAAAAACAAATCAGGGAATAACAAATTGTAAGCCACTGTCTTAGGGTAAACAAATATTGAGAGTCAGAAACATGGGTATGTATACAATAGTTTTGTGTTAAATTTTAAGTGAATGCACCCACTTGTCATTAATCTTTTGACTGCAACAAATCTAATAAAATTTTGTGAAGACTGAAGAAATTTAGAAGGTAAAAACATAATAGTCATAATAGTAATAAAAACAAACAAACAAAACAGAAACTCTCTCCCTAGAGCTGTCCTTCTGTTTCTCTATCTACTTTTCTAGGCTCAGAGTGAGGCCCCTTCAGAGTGAGAGCATTCTCCACGAGCAGAGCAGCGTGCTTGCTTCCCTCTGAGGTGGAGATGTGACTCTCCGACGCGGGATGTCTGGTGGAGCAAGACAGGCCCCCTTTTAAATCAGTCTCTAGCAGAGAGAGCTGTCGAGGTCTTTGACACCTTGCCACATTCAGCATCATTCCTCCATGTCTTCAACAACCTTTATTTCCTGTGGTTTACTTTGCAGAATGTTTTTTTTCCTCCTGTTGACTCTTGACTAGCTACTTGTGAATGGATTTAGCTTTATGAATTATCCTCAGGCAGTTTTTAAATTTTTGAATGTCCTTCCTATTTCCATGTTTTTAACTTGAGAGTCATATGTGATCATTAATCACTATGACTCTATCTCAACCTACAACATAAAAATAAATAAGGCCCACCGCGGTGAGACATTACTGGGTAATTATGGCTACTCAGACACATTTCTAGAGTACTGTTTGTATTGAGCAATGCTGTTTGGACATCATAAGGTCCTACATTCTGGAGGAATATTGACCTGATTATGCTTAACCACAAATATTCTAATGGTCCTTAGGAATGAGAGAACAGCCAAGTCATCCAGCGTTACCTAATCTCTCAAAGATGTTTGACTGGAAGGCATGATACAGGAGAAGGAAAATACAATGATTAAACCATGGCTTATTCTTGCAGTAGAGTAGAGTCAGCATTTGCAGTGAATGAGCTAGAGAAGAAACTACACTAGGTTGTCAGTCAGGAGATGTGTCAATGTATGGAATGCTGAATGAAGGCGAGCAAGGTGATATGGGTATAAAAATTAAGATGCACATAAGCCACCTGTGGTGGCTCATGTCTGTGATCCCAACACCCTGGAAGGCTATGGCAGGAGGATTGTAAGTTCAAGCCCAACCTGGGTAACTTAGCAAGATCCTGTCGCAAAACAAAAAATAACATATTGGAGAATTAGTTCAGTGCAAAGGTTCTGGGATCAATATTCAGTACCACAAAAAAATCCTAAAAATACACACCATATGTTTTATATATATATATAATGTGTAGATGAGTTATATTACATGTAATACATGTGATACATTACATATCATATAAATACACTCTGTGTGAATTATATAATACTATGTGTATATAAACTAATATAATATATGCTATATATTACATGTATGTATGCGAATAGTCACGTATAACTTAATGGCAGAGATATATTTTGTGAAACGCGTTGTAAAGGAATTTCATCACTGTGTAAAACTCAGAGTGTACTTGCGAAGACCTAGATGGTGCAACATACTACACATACTACACATCGAGGTTATTGTTTTTAGGCTACAAACTGGGAAATTATTTATTCTGCTGAACACTGTAGGCAATTATAACACAATGGTTAAATATTTGTGTTCCTAAACATTCTAAACTTAGAAGGAGTATAGTTAAAAATTGGATGACAGTAATTTATAATCTCAGGGACCACTGTTTAAACAGTCTGCCATTAACTCAAATGTTTTAATGTGTCGTATGACTGTATATACATATATATATGTAATGCTTCTGTATATGCATAAATGTGTGTATGCATGTATGCTTATACAAGCATATGTTTTATAAACACATAGGGATATATATATATATATATATATATTATATATATATATATATATATATAAAATTTTAAAATTCATGAGTGTAGTTGGGAATTTTTTTTGTACTTGCGTATATCTATGAAACGTTACCCAGTTAGAGCCCAGCTTGGGTAACTTAATGATTTAGTGAGAATCTTTCTCAAAATTAAAATTTAAAAAGGACCTAAGATACAGCTCAGTGTAAAGTCACTGGTTTCAGTCCCCAGTACTGAAAACAAACACACAAGAAAAACTCACACAATTTCCCAGTAGGGCTACACTTACTGACTTTATTTCATACAAAAAGAATCAAGAATATCTATATACCTGTATATCTATATATATATATCTCCTTTGACTCTCAATTTTATCATCTAAGTGGTAAAGGAACTATGAGCAGTATTTACTATCACAAGAGGATATCTCACCAATTAATGATTTCACTGTTGTAATATTTATTTCACATAATTCATTTCTTCACATTAAACTGTAGACTAAAATAATCCATATTTTTGCATGTGAGAAATTTATGTATTCTATAAACTTTCTACTAAAAGTTATTTCAAATCATTTACTACATTGTTAGGTACTAACCTAGAACGCGTGGCCACGCTTTACCTTTCCCGGTAGAATATGGGAGTGATATTAATGCCTCCTTGACCTGCCGGCTCATGGTTATGTCGGTTAGTTTTGTGCTAACACTGCTACAGTGATGCTCTGAGGACTGTTGGGGTGAAGCTGGTTTCAGAAGTAAAGACTACAGGTGACTTATGATTCTGCTGCCTATTATACATCTTTTCATTATAAATTGTCGTTTTACAGCAGGCCAACTATCCACACTTCTTGTGTTTCTATCCAGATTCTTCATCATTTGATGAGACACAGAGGTTTCCAGGGAAACCAGAGTGAAGTTTCCTAAGTGAGTGTGTGTATCTCTGTTCTCCTCTTCTCGAAGGGCCAGGTCATTTGTCTTTTGTGTGAGGATCGGGACATACCTACTTGGCAGCACTCATGGGCTTTATAAGACAACCATTGTCTTCTTTCTTCCAAAGTCTTGGATGTTTCCTGAGTAGTTACAATGCGAGTCTGGACATAACCGAGATTGCTAAAATGGGTTGTTGCCATACTTTTATTAAAATTATGAGGTTTTTTAGGTATGTTGATTCAAAATGGAGAAGTTACCAAAGTGAAAATAAAGGCAAGACTAGTGTGAGAATTAAACTGAAGAGCACGAGTTTTATTAAGGCTACTTTTGACAGAAACTGAAGATGATAACTTTCTTACAACTAAAAATAAGCACAAGCGGTTGAGAGTTTAGCCTTGCAAATGCAAGGCCCTGAGTTCAATCCCCAGCACCTCCCTCCCAAAATAAGCATGGAGCATCCTCATCTGAGTAGTTGGTTTATCACTTTCCTCATGTCAATAATATGATGGACACTACTATTTAATTCATCAATATTTTTCCAACAACTGATTAGCTGAATTGTATATGAACAGTAAAACGATTCTGAAACTTTATCTTCTTGCCTAATATCGGAAAAAGCTCTAGTCTACTTCGTAGGACTCAAAAGATTTTGGTCATTGGTAGGAGTTGCAAAGTATGTGGAAGTTAAGTTCTTTTGTGTATGTTTGAAATAAATAACAATAAGCAATTTGCTTTTATTGACTGTTTTAAAAGTAAATTTGAGTGATCTACAACTGAAAAGAAACATACACAGAATTATTAAAGCATAGAGTTAACATCCCTTGAAATAAAACCAACTTTTAACCCTAACCCTAACCCATTAGAGGAATATAATAAAGAAAGAAATTAAAGTGGTGGAAAACTAGTTTGATTTCTGCCCAGTAATATTAAACAATGAAAGAATTGTGGTGCTATATTTTGTGTGCAGTATTTGAACTTCTTATTGACAGTAAGGCAATCAGAGTTAAGGATCGTAAGTGGTCACTGAGCCAGGATATCTGATTGGTTGCATCTGGTTTTCTACAGGAAACAAGATGAAGATCATATTCGTGGGACTACTGGGAGCAGAACATGAGCATTTCAGTAGGGACTGGATTTTACCTCTGCGAGGTGAGCAAAGATGTTTCTGTGATCTTTCTTCTAATATGACTTCCTATTTGAAACTAATTGAGACCTGTGTGTTGGAGCAAACAGAGATTTCCAGGCACCTTTCTGTAGGAATGTTCACTATTTCAGGGAGATTCCCAGATGCTTGTGACTATAGTTCCCCTCAACATTAAAAGAGAATCGTTAGTATTTGAATATGTCCACTGCTATTCCCATAGATAGTATACATTATTAAAAGTGTTTAGGGCCATGTATTTGGAGGCCTTGAAGTTTAAACCCTCTTGCTTCTTGTCCACAGTACCTAGTAGCACAGATTGTCCATGCTGTAGCTCAGGGGATGTCATTTGTATTGTTGTCTGTCTGGATCACAGTCCCTACAATTGCCAAATGCCATGTTGCTTGCGTACACACACACACACACACACACACACACACACACACACACGCTGACAGCCCGAGAGCAGTAGCTTAAAATGACCTGATCAATGTTTTATACAATTACAAACCCTACCAAAGTACTTTAAATGCATTCCTATATGTATTAAGATAGAGTAATCAATTTTCAATTCTGAAGCTAGCCTTAAAGAGACAAGATTCTGGGTGTTTTGAGTATTAGGCATCCCTATCAGTATCACTGCCCAGTAATACTGGTCCATATCACTTAGATCTTTTCAAAAAATGATACTCAAATTGTTTTTTATAGTGAAGGCAGATCACCACAGTGGAAGTATACATTTCTCAAAAATGGTAAAGACCGAAGGTGGCACACAGCACAGTATGGAGCACCAGTAAATTAACCAACATACTTGCTTATCTTCTGCTAAGGGAGGACCAGAGACAAAGTGGAACCGTGTCAAGAAATGAGTTTGAAGAGATGGATGAAAAATGATAGTCTCCATATTCATCTTCAAAATCAAGTTTTACTATTAGGGCCCATCTAAGATGATGAGAATATCATCACTCTTTCACACACTGAAGTGTAAGTTTTGGGCATTTGGTATGTGCTTTCGTGCCTGGATCCTAAATAGAGGGATAAGCCTTCACATTTTACTTTCTGTTTTTTAAAACAAAACAAAACAGTACAAAACAAAAACAAGTGATGGTGTCAAATGTCAAAATTTTAAAGACTTATTTTAGATTCACAGGAAGGTATCAAAATTCCCCATGTAGCTCGTGACCCCACACAATACATCCTTTCCCACTATCAATATCCCCTACAAGAATTGTACAATTGTTACAAGTGATTAACTTACACTTACACATAATAATCACCCCAAGTCAATAGTTTCAATTGGAATTCTTTCTTAGTGTTCTATATCCTGTGGATTTTGACAAATGTATATACACTACTATAGTTACCTGTGGAGTATTTTTATTACAACAAAAATCTCCTGTGCTCTAAGTATTCATTCCTACTTCAACCCCTCACCTCTGGTAACCAGTAATCTTTTTACTGTGTCTATAATTTTCCTTTTCTAGAATATCATGTAGTTAGAATCATACAATATGTAGCTTTTTAGGATTGGCTTCTTTCACATAGATTACATGTTTAAGCTTTGTCCACGTCTTTTCCTGGGTTGTTACCGTCTTTTATTGCTGTATGATATTCCATTCTCTGCATGTATTACAGTTTATTTAACCACTTATCTACTGAAGGACATCTTGATTGCTTCCATGTTTTGGCAGAGTTTCTGTTGCTTTACATCCTCACCAGCATTTGATGTTGTCAGTGTTTTGGATTTCGGCCCCACTAATAGGACTGTGGTGGTATCTCAGTGTGGTTTTAAGTTGCATTTCCCTGATAACATAAAATGTGGCGTGTCTTTTATATAAACTTTTTGCCATCTGTATATCTTCTTTGGTGAAGTATCTGTTAATATCATTTGCCAAATTTTTAACCAGTTTTTTTTTTATTGTTGAGTTTTACACATTCTTTGTATATTTTGGATAACAGCTTTTTTTATCACATGCGAAGTTATTTAAAATTTTATTTTATCAGTGCGTGCATTTAGTACATAATATTTACATTCTGTCATAGTTACTTTTCTCTCATTGCTGAGACAAAATATCCAACACCAAAGTTAAGGGGAAAGGTTTATTTAGCTCAGAGTTTGTAGCAATTTCAGTCCACAATCACCTGGATCCAATGGCAGACAGGTAGAAGGCAGCAAAGTAAGCAAGGAATGCAAGCAAGAGGATACACAAACCTCTTTCTGTCCCTTATATTTTATCCAGGCATCTGCCCTTAGGGCGGGTAGCACTCCCACCCTTAATCCCAGCACCCTTAACCTTAGTATCACATTTTTGATCTCTGCAGAACTATGCCAAAGCAATCAGTGGATTAATTTAGTAATCACACACTCTAGATCTAGCCACCTCTGAAAACACTCCACCTATGACCACATGAGGCTTTGGGGGACATCTAGAAACAAACCATAACATTCCTCCCCTGGCTCCCCAAAGACTCATTCACATCCCTTTATACAAAAGGCATTTAGTCCATCTCCAAGAGTTGCCAAAGTCCTAACAGTCTCAGCATTGCTGAAAAGTCCAAATCCAAAGTCTCCTCTGAGATTTAAAGCAGACTCTTAGCTGCAAGCCCCTGTACAAATGAAAAGAAAGTTAAGCACTTCCAACATACAATGGCATAAAATAAATATTTCTATTCCAAAATATATAAAAAGGGATGAGACCAAGGCAATCCTGAAATCCCGCAGGGCAAACATTAAGTCCTGTAGTCCCATGTGCAGCATCAGAGGCGATCTGTGGTGAAGTCTGAACTCCAAGGGGCTTGGGCAGTTCTGGCCCTACGGCACTTCCGGTGGTGGTAGCTCCTGCGGCTTCTCTCTTGGGCTGGTTCTCCTCCCTCCTCGCAGTTTTCCTCAGGTGACCCACATTCCTGAATTCTCCAAACTTCTGGGGTCTCCAGTGCACCTTCGGCTTCACAGTCACAGCTTCACACACTGCCCTCTCAGGGGCACACTGCCAGGCCTCCCAGGCCTTCTTCTGAAATCTGGGTGGAAGCCTTCCTGACCCCACAACTCTTGCATTCTGCATGAACCTAAAGCCAGGGACACCTGGATGATGCCAGGTCTGACACCAGCTGGAGCAGAAGCCAGGTTTACTTCACTCTTGTCTGGAGGGGTTGTGTGACTGGATCGCTGAGCACTCTGACCCAAATCCCGAGAACAACGTCCCTGGGCCACCGCCATTCTGGAACATGGCGCTCTGGGGCTTTCTTCTCGAAGTCGAGTCTTTCACCTTTCCAACTCTGAGGCTGCAAAGGCTGGAGTCTTGCTGTTTCTTGTGATGTCCTTGGACCAAGTTTTCTCTATTCTTCTTCTGAAATACGTGGCTTTTTCTTGCTAGTCTTTTCAGCAACCAGTTTCTCATCTATTCCATCTTTGCAGGCAGCAACTTTACTGGAGTTTCCTTTCTGGCCAGACTCATATTTTGCATTCTTCCAGGCTCTTTGCTCTTAATTCTCAACATAAATCTGGTTAAAGGCCCCCAACAACAGCCGTGCCACCACTTCTGCCTTGAAATTTCTTCTGCAAGATTAATTAGTCTGCCGCCCTTAATCTCAGTCTCAGGCAAAGTCTCTGGACGTGAGCAAAATGCAGACGAACTTTCTGCCAGCCCCTAACACGCGTGGTCTGGAGTCCAGCAGCCACTGGGGTCCTTCTTCCGAGCAGAAACCGCCCAACTCTGGCCTTTTCCAGCTACTTTTCTGTCAGCGTTCTGGTCTGCTGAGCTCTGACCAGGATCTCCCGCTATGAACCGACAAAGGCTTTGTGGGGCTTCTCTTTCAGGTGACATTTCCAGACCTTTCCTAACTCTTCTCCTGCCCACGAGCCGGCTCCAAAGCTCCTGAAGCACATGGGCAAGCACAGTCCCAGCAACGACCCCGCCTCTCTATTACCAAATTCTATCTTAGTTCACTTTTCTCTTGTTGCCGAGACAAAATATCTGACAGCCAAGGTCAAAGGGGAACGTGTATTTAGTTCGCAGTTTGTAGAGGTTTCATGGACAATCAGCTGGATCCGATCAGCAGCGCACAGGCAGAAGGCAGCAAGGGAAGCAAGGAGTGCAGGCAAGAGGGTTCACAAACCTCTTTCTGCCCCTTATATTTTATCCAGGCATCTGCCCTTAGGGCGGGTAGCACTCTCACCCTAATCCTAGTATCACATCCTTGAGCCCAGAAGAACTGTGCCGAACCAATCAGTGGACTAATTTAGTAATCACACACTCTAGATCCAGCCACCTCTGAAAACACCCCACTATGACCACGTGAGGCTTTGAGGGGACATCTAGACACCAGCCATAACGCATTCCTTGTAGGCAGTTGGTACATGTGTGTAACACATCTTAATTCCTTTCTACCTCCCTTCTCTTCTGTCCCTCCCCGTCCCCTCATCTCTTGATCCCTTTGCATTTTTTTGTGGGGTTTTTTTTTTTTTTTGATACATGTTTGTAGTACATAACATTTACATTTCTTTTTTTTTTTTTTTTATGGTGCTGGGGATCGAACTCAGGGCCTTGTGCTTGCAAGGCAAGCACTCTAACCACTGAGCTAAATCCCCAGCCCCTACATTTACATTGCTTGTGTGGAGTCGGTACATGTACATAACATATCCAAATTCCTTTTTTTGTTCCCTAGCTCTCACCTCTCTCCCCTCCGTCCATCTCTTGATCCATTTCTTATTTGAGAAAGATTTATCTCCCTACTTCATATCATTCATCTTTGAATTTCCTTTTTAATTTATTTATACTCTGGGTTTCTCATGCAATATTTAAGCTTCTGTGTCTGATTTATTTCACTTAACATTACAGTCTTAAGGTGCATCCATTTCTTTGCAAATGACTGCATTTATCCCTCTTTGCAGCACAGTCGTACTCCATTCTTTTGCAAGTATTTTCTCCAGGTCAGTAGCTTGTCTTATGCTCTTTACATTCTCTTTCGTAAAGCAGAAGTTCTCAATTTTAATGAAGTCCACCTATCGTTTATTTCTCCTAAGGATCTTACCTTTGTGTCGTTTCTATAAAGCCATCACTAGTCTCAAGGATGTCAATATCGTCTCCTGGGAGTTTCATAGATTCGTATTTTACTTCCAGGTCTAGAATCCACTTTGAGTTCATTTGTAAAGAGGTGTACGGCCTAGATTCCTTCCCTCTTTGCATCTAGATGGCCGTCTGTTTGCTCCAGCGGTACCTGTGGCAAGGGCTGATTTTGTTTCTTTTCTATTGTCTGTGCTTCTTTGTCAGAGATCAGTTGACTACCATCATGTGGAGCTATTTCTGGCTTCTCAAATCTCTCACTGATCTACCGGCTTACCTTCTTTTCATTTTTGAGCTGATACTTTTTTTTCAGAAAAAGAGTCACATATTTGATTTTGCTCGTGGTGTCTAATCTGATTTGCATAAATGTTAAACAGAAGTGACTCAAATCTTCTTTCTAAATATTAATGTGTTTTATTGTATACGTTAGTAAGGTTCAGTGCGGTATTTCCGCAGAGTCATACAGAATGCCGTGATCAAATCCAGCCACTCTGTCCCACCCGCACCCCCCACCTACTGTCCCTAGTAATCACTATCTACTTTCCAGCCTACTATTTCAGCTTTCACACACGTGGCAGTCAATAGCGTTCGTGAACTAGACTGGATTAAGAGACACCTGAGAGATTAGTGAAGTGGATTTCTGCGTGTGTCTGTGGGAGTGTCCAGACATTACTGGCAAGTGGGGCAGCAAACTGAGGGAAGACTCACTCTGATAGGGCGGCATCACCCAATAGGCTTAGAGAATGCGAGGGAAGGAAGAAGTCAGCCCCCACTGCAGAAGCTCCCTTCTGCTTCTTGTGCGCATGTGTCTTTCGCTCCCGCAGTCACCTGTGGGCGTGTCTTCAATTTCTTCAGCCTTTCAGGATGAACTTCTGCCAGCAGCTCTACAGGGAGCTGCCAATCAAGCCGTCACTCTTGAACCAGTGCTGCATCCTTCCCTCTCTTCCCCCTCCCTCCCTCCCTTCCTTCCTTCATTCCTTTTTTTTTTTTTTTCTTTTTCTACTGGAGATATTAAATCCAAGGCATTCATACTGAGCTATATCTGCCTCTTTTTAAATTTTTCCTTTTAAAAAAAAATTTGAGACAGGGTCTCGCTAAATTTCTAAGTTGTCCAATCTTAGCTGGAATTTGCAACCCTCCCACCTCAGCCTTCTAGATTGCTGAGACTACAGGTGTGGGCACCGCAATGATGGCATATTTCCCCTCTCTTGTTACGTGGCCTCCAGTTTCTTGGGCTGAGAAGCTGTTGAGTCCTGCATGCAGGTGGTCATTGTGGACTAGTCAGCATCTGTCCTGTTCCTAGTAGAGAATCCTCACCGATAAAACATAAGAGAACCTGCAGTACTTGGTTTTCTGTATCTATCTAATTTCATTTAACATAATCTCCTGGGGCTAGGGATTTAGCTCAGTGATTAGAGTGCTTGCCTTGCAAGCACAAGGGCCTGAGTTCGATCCCCGGCACCACAAAAACAAACAAACAAACAAACAAACAAACAAACAAAAAACAAAACCCATAATCTCCTAGTTTCATCCAGTTTGCTCTAAATGATAAGATCTCATTCCCCTGGATAGCTTACTAGTCTCCATTATGTACATATATACCACATTTCCTTATCGTTTCATCTATTCATGATCATCTAGGTTAATTCATCATCTTGTTTATTGTATATGGTGCCACAGTAAACACGATCACGGGGGTATCATTTTGGTATGATGACTTTTTTTCATGTATGTATCCAGAAGTGGCATAGCTTAATGATATGGTAAAACTACTTTCAGCTTTTCGAGGACCTTGTGTAACCTGTATTCTCAGCAACAGTACATGAGAGTAGTCTTCACACTCTTGCCAGCATTTGTTATCACAGATTTTATTGCAGACATTCTAACTGGTGTGAGAAGGTATCTCAGTGTTGGTTTACCTTTCTCTAAAAGTTAATGATATCCAGCAGTTTTCATTCATTTCTTGCCCCCTGGGACTCAAAAAACTTAACAAAAAAGAAGGGTAATCCAAGTAATCCAGTGGGCAAACTTCTCAAATATCCTTTACCTGGTAATACAGTGTTACTTGCATAACGAATAAAAAGACACTTGACAAGAAATGCTTTTCTGTATCTCTACTTAAAAAATGACCAAGTTTCAGTTAGACAGGAGGAATAATTTTTAGTCATCTGTTGTGCAACATAGTGATGTGGTAGTTAATAATACTACCACTATATATTTTTAAATTGCTTAAAGAATAGATTTTAAATGTTCTCAGCAGAAATCAAATACAAATACATAAGATGATGGGTACTTTAATTATCCTGACCCACTCATTCTAGAATGTATACATAATATATTGTGCCTCATAAACATTTACAATTATTATTTTTCAATCAAAATAAATATATTGCAAACTGCCACCAATGTCAGACTATGGCAAGAAAAGTATACTTTCTTCAAAACCAGAAGTTATATAATGCTAGAAAAATAAGATGTATTTAGATTTGCCTTTATCATGTTTAGTACTTATATTTGTATGTTTGACCCCTGGGTAAATGTAATTACAACTTCTATTTTTGGATTTATATTTAATCATGTTACTATTAAATGTCCAAATAATAGAACAAGAAAATGATATTCCTATTCTAACCATATGCCACAATGTTTTTATATGTAGTTTCATTTCTCTTTGAAGAAGAGTGGTAGTAGTAAGATCTTATAACTCTTGGATTCTTTATAGTATCTGATGAACTTTTAGAGTAGTAGTAAAATGATGGCAATAATAATACTAATGATGTTCTCAGTTCTCATCTCTGCTGAATTGAGACCCAAATTCTCCAAAACTCCCATCAATAAAAATCTCTTGACTTCAATGAGAATGGCAGAATTTTGTTACTTGTTTGGCTGGGAGTGAAGAGTGGAGAGTTTTCTCCATCTTCCAAATTCAGAACATGCGTTGTTAGAATCTACAAATTGCCATAAAGCAATGGTACCAAATCTGAAACTAGAGATATTTAGTGCAACTTGTACAAATATACCAAGTTATGTATTTTCCCATTTGATCTGGTTATCATTTATCTCTATTATTTCTTCTGAAAGCAATATATGAAAATTGCGGTTTTCCACTGAGTTTTAGGTTTTAGCTAATTAGACTCTGTGGGCTTCTTAAAAAATGGGCTTCATTCATTGAACCTCCCATGGAGGGGAAGTCTCACGGTGCCATATTGAACAATCTCTCTCCAAACAAGGCATAGTGTGCTGCATAGCACTGGAAGTTCCACACTCTAGAAGCATACTGTGGAGGGTCAGGGTATTCTTGTGTCCCAGGATCTGAGCTAGGAACTTCATGGAGCTTTCTGGGGCATTCTGTGGACTCTTTTGTCCTCCACTTGGCTGAGTTTTGTGGCTGGAGAGGTGTGGGGCAGATAGTTGACCTAGAATATCTCTGGAGAGTCTCTGCCATTAAAATGGTCTCTGTTGATTTAACCTATGAATAAAATCAGACATTCCAGAAACAAAGAGAAAATAAACATTTTTCTCTACATTTGCTTAGAATGGAGTTATTGTTAGGTGCACTTGGGAAGTTTTTTTTTTTTTTTCTTTTGAAATGGAATAAAATAAATAGAAATTTTTGCAACTAGAAATAATTATTCTTTGAATGCATTTTAATATTTTATATTCTTTCAAGCTTACTATGAAAAGCATTCTGGCCAAGAAGCGTTTTACTATATACTGTCTTGACCAGCTGATCCAGCAATTCATTAGTTTATATCTCAATTTACTGATCAATCACCATTTATGAATTAACCCCACTGACCAGCTTTGTAACGCAGTGTTGTGGCATCCAAGGAAAGAATCCTCTTGTACTGTGTTCAGTTTCCTGTGATTCAAGAGATGGGATAGAAACAGAGGAAAATCATTCTCAAACATCGCATCCTTCTTCAGTGCCACAATGACAGGATGGCAAACAATCTCTTGGCGTCCATGCATCGGATTCATATTCAAAAATATTTGCTCAGCTCCAAATTCATGGATAGATAAGTTTCATGCGATTAAAATGTTTGAACGTGTCTCTTTTAATTTCGCAATTCATTTTGTCTGATCTATATTCTTTTCTGTGCAATAAGCTGATAAATATTCTAGCCAGGTTTTTTTTTTTTTATTAATCCATTTTTGCTTTTCTTTTGTGGCTTTTGACTGACATCTATTCACTTCAAGGGTGATTTTCCTGTTGGCAAGAGGCAGAAGAGACACACCAAGCATCACCTTCCGGAACAAGCAATTTAAGTACTATAATGAGATGGGTCTTTTCAGAGTCTATAATTGGTGACAAGGTATGGCAGCTTCATATCAGACAAAGATGTACAACACAGAGCTTATTAATGAGGATGGAGCGTCATACTCAAGAAAGCTTCCTGTGACTATGAGACGGGAGACTATAACAGATAGTGCAGGTTGTTACTAAGTCCAATATCTCCAATTTGCATCATAAAACCTTTATGTAAGCCAATTCAAGCTAATCTGGGAAGGGATATTTTTCCCCCTTAGAATTCACTCGGGTAGCCGGCAATCCATCACTTTGGATCCTCGCCTTCACAGACAACAGCAATAATCATCTAAACTTGCAGATATGCTCGATTTAATTGGGTTAGTTTAGTAACCTTCCTTGTATTAAAGCCAACTTGCAAAGAGTTGTAATATTTTCACAGTTATGAAGACATAGCAGCTGGCCATAGTGAGATTTGATTGTGGATCAAGAAATCAGATTTTCATCAAGTTAAGAACTCTTCATGGAAATATATGTGGAATAAATAATAAAGTAAAATGATTAACAAGGAGACCTACAAAGATATTGGCAAGGCCAAAAAAAAAGCTGCCTTACTGACAGTGCAGAATGCTGTTATATGGCTTACTCTGATGTGTGGTTTTTGGTTGGTTTTGTGTTTTTTCTTTTGTTTATTTCTTGTTTTTACTAATTTTACCATAAGGGAGAATTAATTCTAAATGAAACCAAAATATTGAAAAAATTTGAAACTAATGTATTATTTTAATACTTAGGAGCTCTAAGGACTTCAAGTAGTTCAAATTACTTTGTAAATACTAACTCAGGAAGTTTTCTATAATTTTCTAAGACAGGTACTCGTATCTTATTTATACTTTATTAAATGTTGAGAGGACAAATGACTTCAATGCATCAAAGCAGAAGTTGAAGGGTAGTCAAAGAGTTAGGTGTTGGGTTACTGGTGCTTTGTTTTTACTGGCAAGGTGCATTTTTTCTTTTATGAACAATGAAGCACATAGAAAACAAATGCTCCTTTTTAAATATAGCACAAGGAGCCAAGAATTGTACTTTAGTGAGAGTTAAGTGATCAAGATGTTGAAGAATAAAATCTTACATAATAGCTTTATCATTTGTAGCACACTAACAGATTTCCTTGATGAAATCTACAGTGTAATTACAAAAAAAATTAAGCAGAACAAAAGGTAAAGCATTTTCTAACTTAAAATGTTCTTTACTTGGATATCAAGAACTTCTTTCAAAGAAAGCTGCCTTTATCATTGTGGTTTGGTTACGGGTGAGAGGCTGCTCTTTTTGTTTGCAATGATGGTGCTTTATGGTATTTAGTTGTAGGGTTCTCCCGTAGATTGTCACTCTATGATAATTTTTCTTGAGAATTCATGAACTTGCCGTGTAATTAAAATATTTCTTGAAGATCAACTTTGGCCTTCTTTTGACTATAAACTGGAAGTCATAGTTCCATACAAATCTTAGAAGCTCTTAAATTGATAATTGGATATTGATGAAAAGGTCCAGGGGTGTATTTTAAATTAGCAATAATCACATGAGTATTATCACTTGTGCATTACATATAATAAGTTATGAAGAAGCCGAAAGTATTTCCTTCTAGGCACTGGAACTGGGGAAGAAGGATCCCAGGTGCCAGAGATGAGTTCCTAATGTTTGGTAAGAGGGGCCTGATCAAGGGTAAGGGATTAGAATGATAGATTCTGACAGATTCTGTGGGGGATGGAAAGGTTGGCCTTCTGTCACCTGCTTCAACCCAACCGTACTTTGTTCTTATCCTCATGAGTGTGTGTTTTGATTCTAACAAAGCATTGAATAAATGCCTAGAATAAATTTACTCTTTGCCCAATTCAGCATTTATAAATTGAGCCACTGATAGACACAGGCTGAGAGTGGGGAGAAGGATTCACTGGATTTGCAAATGGCATCCAAAATCTATAAGTGCTATAGTACATAATCTGATATGGACATTTCTAGTTTAAGGAGTGCCTTCGTAGACGAAATCTGTATTTCATGTACCTATTACACCTGTTCTCCACTTTCCCTCCTGGGTAGAGAAAAGTGGAATTTTCACTTAATGGACTTTTAAGCATTTATATTTAAATCTTTGGATTGCCTTTTTTCACCAACACTCCCCCAAACAACTACATGCAACCAACACAACACACAGCAGCAAGGTATGAGGAGTGTGGACTCTGGTACTGGGATGGCCATGAGGACAAGCATAGGGAAGACACAAAACCAAGTGACTTCTTTGGCCTGGGGTCTTATGCATCATTCGCCTGTCCAAGTTTCGCTTTCCTCATTTGTAAGCAGAAGTAAGACTATCCACCCATTTTGTGAATTGTGTGTGTGGTTAGGAAGAATGGATATGAAGCAGCTATCTTTGGGATAGTGGTACTGCCGCCACCGTTTCTGTTATTATAGGTGGCAGAAGGATTCCGGGGAGAGGACGCTGTCCTGGTGAGGAAGGACAGAGCTGCATGATCATTTTACGGATGTCAGTGTCTTTTCTCCAAGAGTGTCCCTTACATCTTGTCTGGCCACCTGCTTATAACCTTACAAATCTTTAATTAAGTGCTCAGTAGTAAAAATAAGATGCCAAACAGTTCACCTTTCCAAGGATAGTGGCTACGCTTTGTTTACAGAGCCCCTCACTTTCTCTCGTTTTATGCCATACATAGAACATTTGGAAATCAGATGTTATGTGATAAAACATGATTTTTAAAATTACTTTAAAACTAAAGAAATTATTTTTCTATGTAAAGGCAAATTATTTTAGCGTCGAAATTCATATATATTTTGTAGTAAACAAACACATAAATGAAAAAACCTACTAATCAAGAACAACTGTGAATGCAGTTTTTCAGGTTTCCATAACAGAGTACCACTAGCAATGAAGAAGCATAATACAAATATGAGAATTTGAACATTAGAAAATCTTTCATTTTTAAAATTTTTATTTTTATTACTACATGCTTGCAGTACATAAGGATTATAATGGTTACTTTCATCATGAGGAGTTGGTAAACGTGCATACTACATCTTAATTCTTTTTATGACCCCTTCCCATTTGCAAATGATCATCTACCTGCTTTCTACTGTCAGTCTTTTATTTGCTCTTTAATTTATTTATACTTTGGGTTTTTCAAATAAGAGGAACCATGCGATTTTAGCTTGTGTGTCTGATTTATTTCACTCAATATTTTGGTCTCGAGATGCATCCGTTTTCATACAAATGACTCACGAAGAAAATCTTTCTTAAAAGAGCCTAGTATTAAGGAAAGAAAGGACTAGAAAACTAAGCAAGAATGTCAAAAATGATTGTTTTCATTTATATGAAAACCTCTCATAATATATGTCCTGTAAAATGAATGAAGACATATTTTAAACCGCTGGGGTTTTTTTGTTGTTGTTTTTTTTTTTTTTTTTTGGTTTTTTGTCCTCCCCTCGCCCCCCCCCCCACAGGTGTCAGTTTTCCAGGGCGAATGTTTGAATATTGTAGTCACTTTTAGAAAGTAACAGATGCTCACAGTTTCTGAAGCTCGAAACTGGTGACCACATCTCATCAGGTGTTGAGCCGAGCTGAAACATCTTTTGTCATTTTGGGTAATTTTTATTCTTTCTGTCCCTCTAAGCAAGCATAAATGCAGAAAAGCCAGTATCACAATATCACTGGTGAAAATAATTTTGAAATCGAAGTCAGTAAAATCGACCTGTCATTGCAACTTGCCCTTGTTCAATTAGAACTTGCTCAACTTTCAAGGGAGAACAAAAATTCTGAATCTTCTTCAAACATTTAAGTCTTAATTTTTGCAATGCTTTTCTTCTCTAGGATATTTATTTTCTGATATTTCTCCAATTTTTGTATCTGTATGCATAAGGAAATAGTTTAGCTTCTTGATCTTTCTATATTGTATAACTTATCCTGCTTATTTTGGTCTTTTTTTCCCAGCAGTCTAGAGAACACTCTTTTTTATCTATAAGAACATGAAAAACATACACAAAATTTCTCACACTGCCTCACAGTTTATTTCTTCTTGAAGTCAATGTCTGTCTTCTCCCTGGGCATTTTCTCTTGTAAGTGATAATTAACATGGACAATGATTTGCGTCCTGTTTTTTATTTCCTAAAATGGTGTAAACATTGCTGACTGAGGAAGAGGTTGCAGGTATATCCCGCAGAGAGGGAGTAGCTCATAGCTCTCTGGTGGCAACAGCGAGCAAATGTGTTGTCTTGATTTGTAAAGGGTTTTAATGTCATCAATAGTAATTCAGCAACGAGAGAGTTGTAAAATGCAGCTCAAAATGTAGCAAATTGCATCATTGTTAGTGCTTTAGAATTTTAAAATATCTGCAGCAGATGGTAGAGTACTAGGAGTAATGTCTTGATTTAGTGTCTAGGAAAAGTTTGTCATCGTAAACCCTAGCGTCGATCGTGACTTCTTTGGCCTGCCGAAAAAAAGTTACTTATTTCCCTTTACTAGTTTGCTTTTAAAAATACTTAACAGAGTATTAAGAAATCAGATTGCCTTAGAGGAACAGCTCGTGGCTCACTTTCTGAATATATGGTAATGTATTATAGTGATATAGTAGCCTAGAAAATGGAGAAATATTTTAAAACAGCTTGAAAGAGGTTCTTTTCTCTTGAGAAGAATTCTCTGCAGTCTTGTCCAATTTAGTTTTAAATATCTTAAATAAGAAAATCATTTTTACTTTGAAAATAATTTCTAGCAATTTACAAATCCATAAAACTTTAGTTCTGGAAGCTTCCTTAAATGTTAGCTATTCTTACCCCATAGTACCTGGGATTCGACCACTTGGGATCTCTGCTCATTCCATCTAGATTTTTGTTTTGCATTTGTCCAATGCACTATATTGTAAAAATATAACAAATGAATTGGAGGTAGTGGCCAGCTAAAAATTTCCTAAATTGAAATTGAAAATTGTGCAATAATCCTCAGTATCAATCTCGTATAATCCTAGCAAAATTGTGCAATGGGTTGTTTTAGTTTCACAAATCATACAAAGATCAAAATAAACAAAATAAAAGACTAAATAACATTCTGTTTATTTATTTGTTTGGTTTATTTGTGGTTCTGTAAGCATTCTGGTTTTCTTTCTTTTTTGGAAAAATATGGCGAGACATTTCGAAATAGGAAATATTTCACTGTCCACTATTATGTACCGGTACCCCGTCAGGTGTTCAAGCCGGTCCGGCTGTGCGGAAATCTCACCTCTGCCTTTTGCTGCTATGAGATGTGTGATGTGTGCACACTAAACTGACCTCCCTATTTCAGTTTTCTCATCTGTAAGGTGAGGCTAATGCCAACATCAAAGTGCTGTTGTGACGATTAAATAGATTAATAATGTAGAATAGTTTAGTTGAACTCTGGCAAACTGAAGGCGTCCAACAAATGCAACCTCCATTATTATATATTAAACCTCTGGCATTATAGAATGAAGGTTTTCAGGAAGACATCGTGGCATGGCTGAGCACAGCAGGAACGCGCAGGCAACTATGGAGCAAGCTAACTGTCACCGGAGCGCCAGAAGAAGAACTGCTTCCAAAGTTGGTCGCTAGGCTCAAAAATACCACTTTCTCCATTATCGGTCATGCGTTAGTATCCACAAACAGAGCAGGCAGAATTAACTGTCTTTGGTGTGCCCTTTAACTTCTCATTTCCCTCTCACTTTTTAAATCTTAGTTTAATTCTCTTTATCTGTATATTTTTCCTTCTTAAAATCAAGTATACTGGAGAGAGGACAATTTCAAATAAAGATACCAGGGGATGGGGGCTGATAAGAAGTAAAATTAAGGACATCACCTTATTCACTTTTCTATGTCCTGGTCAGCTTTCCTTGATGATACTCAAGAGAAGAGACCATCTTGTGGAAAGAGGCCTTTTTATTCTGTCCACATCATCACGAATGTCTAAGGTACAGTCTCTGGTAGTTGTTTTTCACAGCTGAACATGATTCTGGGTCAGTGTTTGCACTTACTGGTTGCTACTCCGCCCTCAACCTCTTTCTTCCTGCAGACCGCCCCTCCTATGTGGTTTTTCTGCTTGTAGAAAGACAAGAGATAAAGCAAACAAAGACCAGCCAAAACAAAAGTAGAAATGTTGCTAAGCGTGCTAGAGGAATACTTCTAGAGAGCTTCGATTCTGGGCACCAATACTTGTTGCCTTAGTCACCAGTGTGTAGAGATTCTTTCTTTGGATTTGACACTTTGGGCTTTCTCTTACTCTAGTTCTCTCTCTAGTTCTCTGGAAGGCTTGTTGTCAGGGGCCAGCATTTTCTGTGCTGCCCAGCGCCTGTTGCTTGTGATCAAAGACGGAGGCCTGATGCTGCCGGCTGGCGTTCTTGTCCTGTTGTCGCTGACATTCACCTTTCAGGTCACCACCCCTGAGAAACAATACATCATCTTTGGACATCGTCCCCTCCCACAGATTCAGGCCTCAGTGTGTGTGAAAAACTCCAGTCTCCACTATCTCCATCTGTCAGCTCTGCACAGCTCTCCAGTACAAAAGCAAGCTGCTGGGACAGGAATCATTGGATAGTTCACAAATGTTGCAAATCAGTGTAGAGCCAAAAAAATATGCGGAAGTCAACCACGTAAGAGGCAGGTCTGATGTGGTTATATAAATGAAGTTTCATTTTGCCACCTAATATCATTATGCATATTATGCCAAGCAAAGTGGCAACTACACAGGTTTTTCCAGTGACTTTCCCTTCTTTGTTGATACAAAGATGTTCCTCTAGCCCAGAAAGTGCCTCTGATTCATTCTGTCCCAGTGTAGGAAGACTTTGGGGTCCTTCCCAGCATCTTCTCTATAATTCAGAGGGAGTTGGGCCCTTTGTTGATTTCTTCTTTTTTTGCTGCACAGTAAAAATTGCTTCTATATTTCCTTTTGGAAGTAATAAATCACAAACATGCACTATATAAGAAATGAGAAGAGTCTTTATTATATAAGTATTCATTACCCAAGTTCTCTCAATTGGGAGATAGATAAGCTAGCAAAATTGTTATGATACATAAATATATATTACTGGGATAACCACTTGTGAAATCAGTCCCTATGCAATGCATTTGTAATTTGGCATGGATTACCTATTATTTACATGTTTATTGTTACTTTCATCCGATTGTCAGAAGATAGTGAAAAACAAGACAGGACAATTACAGTGTTATACGAACCTGGATGATACAGAAGATGTTTATTTTTCTTAAATTTCCATGGAGAGGATTCTGACTAAACCATCCAAGTGCTGGACTTCTTCCGCTTAACCACCACTAATCTGAGCTGATTCAACAACCGATATCTAAAAGGGAATTCCTGCTTTGAACCCAGGCTTTTTCTTTTTTTTCTAAACTTTGTTTTCCTTAACTTTTGTCATCAATCCAGAACATTTCAAAGTTACCAACGATTACCAGGGTACTGGAGACAAAGAAGTATGAGTCACAATATCCTCCTTCAAAGAAATTTTTCTACTTTAATGTTGTATCCAGTAGAGAAAAAGCTGGATATAACTTTAAAATAGAATAGAACTAAGGGCCAAATCAGTGCCGGGAGATAGCAAGTGCCACGGTCTGAAAGGAGAATGGGCGGCCTGTGGCCCGGGCTGAGTGCCTCTTAGACAGCAGAGAGACTGTAAAATATGCACATTTGAACTGTGTATTCCGCGAGTGTCCAGGAAGCAGGCAACAACATCAGATGAGAGCCGCTCAGGAGTGCAGTCTGCCAAGCTGTGCCCTGAGATCCACTGCACTGCAACCTAGCTGGACAAAATCCTCAGGAGATTTATATGCACACTGACATTTGAGAAAATGGCATATGCTATATGAAAGAAAGATTTTCAGTCTCCCTTTTCCAAATTGTTTTTTTTTTTTTTTTGAATCGAGTATTTCTAAGGCTTGAATGCTAGCCCTTCGGTATGCACAGATTTCTTATTTACTTTGCAAGCAATATTAATGTTCTGCACCCCACACCTGCAGTGCCAGGGCGGGAGTTCTCATTCTGAGGGATCCTCCTGGGCTTCCTGTTCATTATCTCCAAGTTGACTGCGGGGAGCACTAGACAAGAGTCCCCGTTAACAATTCCAGCGTCGGCACTAATTATCAGCATGGTAGCAATCACATAATCGTTCAGGTAGGATTTTCTCATTGATAAAAGGAGAATGATCACTGAATCAGCTTTCACTTTTGAAATTTAATTTGATTTCAGATTTTCATACATTAGAAGATAAAAGGAATGAGATTAACACTACTTCTGTGGAATTTTTCAGAGAAAAAAGTGTTGAAGAATGTGTACTGTGTGTTGAATACATATGAGAAGAGACTGGTGTTGGGGTTAAAAACAAGCCAATGCTAAGATTCAACATAGTGTTGGTATTTAAAGGAAATTTTGCTTATTTTAAAATATAAAAAAAATATTTTTTACCTATAGCAGCCAACTTTAAAATAATGTACATATTTCCTATATGAGCAAAATATTGTCAGGATGACTCAAATAAAGGATACTAATGAGTTCATCCTGGCTAGGTATAGCTTTCTTTATTTTTATCTTTGACCTATTCTTCTAAATTTTGTTTTTAAACTGAGAGTTGTGTTACTTTAAAGCATAGTAGCTTTTTACCAAATGCCTTGCTTTCAAAACTTCATAAAGAAAATAATTATTGAGTGTATCTTAGGGGCAAAGCAATGCTAATCTCCGCAAGCCATTCGAAAAACTTTTCAAGAAGTTAATGGTGTTAAACGTTTTTAAATAGCAGAGTGGCATAATTAGGATTATAAATCCAGATCCAATATTTATTGAGGGAACCTCGGAACTCACTCCAGGCATTATATATGGGAAGCGTATTCTATTTTTGACTTTATTTAATCCTCATGACAATGTCGTGAAGTAGATACTGTATTATGATTTCTTTTTAGCAGAGGAAAAAGCTGAGATTTAGGAAATTATTTGTCAAAGGCCACTGAGTTTCTAACTCAAGGCTTTGTACACCGCATTTATGCTCCATTAGACAAGTGTCATTGTTTTTGAAATACGTTTGGAAAGAAGAAAATATTTCATTATTAGAAAGGAAAAGTGAAGAGAAAAACTACTATAGTGACCCAGAAAATAGATAATGAAGGCTTGGACCTGTCTCCTAAATTCGGTTTTATCCCCCAAATGAGAACCATGAAAATCCAGACCCCAGTTCGTCCTGTTCTTATAATTAGACTGCCATGAAAACACAGGAGCGCTCAGAGTGCCTGCCGGGGGCGAGGCAGAGAACAGAGCTGCACATTTGCAAACACTGTCAGCAAACCACCAGGGGCTGAAAGGAGGAAAAACAGAGATTCTCCCACTTGGCTCCAGAGGAAGCATGGCTTTGCCGGGACACTCGTTTCACTCTTTTAGCTCCCACAGTTCAAGGTAGTGAACTTCTGCTTTTCAAGTTACCCCATTTGTGGTTCTTCAGTACTTGAAGCCCTAGAGATTGAGTAGACATGAGAACGGGAACGGGCAGAATGGAAAGGCCTACCAACGACGGTCAGCCTTGCCGACCAGGGCTCTCCATCTCTGAGGAACACCTGTGAATTCAGCCAGCCAGAGATTAAAAATTTTGAAAATGAAAATCATGTCTGTACCAAACATGTACAGACTTTTTCTTATTTTCTGAACAATAGGATAAGGCAACTATTTACCCAGCATTTGGATTATAAATAGCATAGCATCTATTCAAGTATACCAGGTATTTTAATTAATCTAGAGATGGTTTGAGTGTACAGGATGTGTGCAGGTACAACTTACCGGTTGAGTATGTTGAGGCAGATGTACTTCCTCTACACCTTCTTTTTCGGTTTGCAGCTAGATGCAGACACGCTACAAGACTCTAGAGTTATAGTGGGCAAAGTGTGGCACGCAGACCAAATCTGCCCTGGTACCTGTTTTGTGAAGGGTTTTGCCGAAACACTGTCATGCTCATTGGTTTACAAATTGTCTACGGCTGTTCAGTACCATAGCAGCAGAGTCGAATAGTTGTAACCGAGACCTTATGGCTGGCGAAGCCTAAAATATCTACTATCTGGCTCCTTACAGAAAAACTACCATTCACTGCCCTAAATGCTATCAAAGCCAAAATCTGAAAGGAGTGTGGATTTCCAGATCACCAGGAGAGCTCCCACCACCCTGAACCCAGCTTTCCTCAACTGTTAGGAGTACAGAAAAAAAATCTTCTCTACTGAATGTTATATTTCAGAGTTTTTGTAACAGCAATTTATTTACAATTGCTAGTTCACCCATTTACAGGTTAAAAAAAAAAAGCAGGTAAAGGACTTAGCTAAATATACAGTATTAGTAAGAGAAAAAAAGATTTAAACACAGGTCTGAATGAGGTTGAAGTCTGGCCTATTTTCCTTCTTGGTTAAGAGTGAACATCTGCTGATATTTAGTTCATAGGTGCTTTTCCTTTTCTTTCTTATTTTCTTTCTTTCTTTCTTTCTTTCTTTCTTTCTTTCTTTCTTTCTTTCTTTCTTTCTCTCTTTCTTTCTTTCTTTCTTTCTTTCTTTCTTTCTTCTTCTTTTTTTTTTAGGTGCTGGGGATCAAACTCATGGCCTTGGGCTTGCTAGGTAAGTGCTTTACTACTGAGCTAAATCCTCAACCCCTGCTTTTTATTTTTGACTTTGAATTTGTACATACTTTAGTGCCTTTATTTAGGTACAATTCATATGGCAGCAGTTTTGCCTTTTTGTATTTTTATTAGTATATGTTTGGAATACGTAACAATTTTATTCATAATTCTTTATTTATTTATTTATTTATTTATTTTTTGGTGCTGGGGATTGAACTCAGGACCGTCTGCTTGCAAGGCAAGCACTCTAACCACTGAGCTAAATCTCCAGCCCTTATTCATAATTTTAATCATTTTTATTTCCACGTCCCCTCCTGGTTCTCTGCTTTTCCCCTATTCCTAGATCCCTCCTATCCCAACAAATTTCCTTTCTTAATGTGTACAGTTCCCTGGCTTTTATTATGCTCGCAGAATTGCACTCTTTTCCAAAGTGTCTGCCACAGCACTGTATGAAGATTCCAGTTTCTTGAAATAGTTGTCAACACCCATTTTCCTTTCTTTATTATCTCAGCCATCCTTGTGGATGTATGAAATTATATGTTACTGTGATTTTGATTTGTATTTCTATATAACTAATGATGTTGAGCATGTTTCATTTGCTTATTTGCCTTTTGTATATTATATTTGGAGAAATGACTACTTGATTCATTACCCACTTTGAAATTAGGATGGTTTTTATTGATTTGCAAATGTTCTTTATATATTCTGGATACAGGTCCTTTAAAAGATACATTATTTGAAACTGTTGTCTCCAGTTCAGTGTGTTGTCTTTTCACTGTCTTGATGCTCACTCAGAATCATAAAGTTTCTTAATTTTGATGAGGTTCAACCTATCTAGGTTTTGTCACTTGTGCTTTTGGTGCTGTATTCAAGAAAATATTGCCTAATCCAAGCCATACATATTAATACTTACATTTTCTTTTAAGATTTTATAATTTTAGCTCTTATGATTAGGACTGTTATTAATTTTGAGTTAATTTTATATATGTTGTGCTGTAGGAGTTCAACTTTCTCTCTTTGCATGTGGATATCCAGCTGTATCACATAGTGTGTTAAAAAGATCTCATGTATTTTTTCAATTTTTAATTGACTTATATTAGTTTTACAATTGAAAACACTAAATGTCATAAAATTATACAAACCATTTTTCAAAATTAAATTTAAAAGTATGTAGGTGGATAATGGAATGTCACAGAAATTGAAGGCAGGAAACGGATTCAAGGAAATTTGGGAAGCCTCAGCTGTCACATGCAAGAAGGAAGTCACAAAATTTAAAGAGAAGAAATGAAACAAACTTTTAGGAGCTTATTTCCAAAGAGTGGAATTATTTCACTTAAGTGTTTAAATGTGGAAAATAAAGCACCAAGCCTGGACTATACTTTGGAGACAGTTCATGATGAGAGAGAATCGTAGTTAAAGGAAAAGGAGAGGTGGAACGTAATCTGTACAGTGCAAAGAAACATGTTTTTGGAAAAATAGCCTTACAGTATAAAAATAGTCTTACAAAATAACAGGAGATGATATTTAAGAGAACAGAAGTTACCAGGGAAAAATTGAAGATGAAGGGAAAAGAGAAACTGATGAAAATAACATGAGAGGGGAGATGTCCAATAAGGTGCAGGCATTGAAGTAGAGCAATAGTCAATATTTCTTCAACACAAGAACACAAAAGGGGAAATATTGAAAGACTGAGATTGAGTAGGGAAGAAAGGGAAGGTGTAGAAAAGACAGAAGGGAAGGTTTGAAACAAGAATGTACGGTGAAAGTTGGGAATTTAGCTCAGTGGCAGAGTGCTTGCCTAGCAGGTGTAAGAGCCTGAGTTCCATCCCTAGCACACACTCCCTGCCCCCCAAAAAAGAAATGAGAATGTATGGGTTAGGGCAAGAGAACAAATTTTTCTTTAACATGTAAAGGAAAGCTTTCTTCCCTGAGATGCAATTCTGTTGTGATCATTTCGACCACTATCTAAATTTGACAAGCCATTGTCTGCTGATTGGCCTACATACAACGTACAAAACTCAGTGATACCCTCAGATACGAATTTGGTTATGTGCTTTGGGGGTTAAACAAACAAACAAAAAAGCTGAATGAAAAATGACACCTCTGAAAATCGGGACATCCAGAAGGAGAGAGCCTGCGTCCAGGAATAGCCAGTCACCGTGGGTCTCACCCTAGCCAGCCCTAAGAGAGACTCTGCTTCACCACTGTGTGCGTGTGTGAGTGTGTGCGTGTGTCTTCGTCACTTTCATCATCACTGGTATACAATGCAGGACGCCCGCAAATTAAAGGAGGGCAGTTTATCTGGCTCAGGTTTTAGCAATTTCCGTCATTCCCTGGCGGGCGACGTGGTGCTTGAGTTCCGACCTTCCCCCAGAAGGAAGTCGGTTCCCTGACTGATCTGCCTCCTTGGACCAGTCCCGCCTCCTCACAGCGCATTTGCCCGAAACACCTCCACACTCCAGCCACCTTCAGATGCCGCCCTTGAGTTCAGGAGGCTTTGGGGGGACATCTAGACATGAGCCCTAACAGCATGTAGGGGTGTGTGTATTTTCTCTTCTTACACATTTCTTGGCTATTTAGCTTTACAAAGTTGGAAAGAATGGGTGACCCATTTCTCTCTACAGAGATCTATAATATTGAACGCAGAGGAACTTGTTCTTTGCACAACCAGCTGTTGTCTTCCTGTCCCTAAGAATGCAGAGACGTTTTACCCAAGAATTATAAGCCACAAATGGAAGTATGTGTGGCAGGAGGAAGAAATAAATACAAAGTTATTTTTTGTTGTTTAATTACAATAGTTCTACCTCTTTCTACCTCCTTTCTAAGACAATAAGCAAGGGATACAAGTGCATAAAATCCAAGATCCTCTGATTCCCAAAAGGGTAACTGCTATAAAGGACTTTCACAGGCTCACATTTCTGCACATCATACAAAAATAAGCATTTCATATAACATTGTTTTAAAATAATTTTTCCAGAATAAGCCAGTTCAAAGCTTGTAGATGGTTTTTCTAAACGTTGTGTGTAATGAATGACCCTAATGTGAGCAAACTTACAACCATATTTATCAGATGTTTTTGAGTAATTTTAAGAAACTGTGTTGGCAAATTCGAATGAAGCATTACTTCCTACCTGCGTTTCGGATTTTTCTTTTCTGAAGTCTTTTCCCATCCAATCACATGTCAGGATTCTAGCCACTAGAAAGAATGAGTTGGGATTTTTCTGATTTTATTTTTATAATGCTTATGAAATTTAAAAAGAAAAGTTAATGCATTCACACATTTAAATCTGCTGAGACACAATGGTGCTGCCTACATAGTTTTCTTTATAGAGCTTCCCACAAATGAGAAATGTGTCCTACTCCCCCTTTAGCTATACTGTAGCAATAGACTCATAATCTTGATGGAATACTTAGGAGGAAGAGGAATCAGAAAGTTGCTAGGTTTCTCTTTCTTTTCTTTGCCTTCATATTCAAGATCTTCTGGAGCTTTTGGTCTAGCTCTACCACTTCATTTCATAGGACCACTCACAAGTTGTTTAATTTTGCTTATATCCTTTCTTTTATACTTTTCCACCTGATCAATTTGGGGAGGTTGAGAAGAAAGACTTTCTTAGAAGCCAGAAAACCTCATTTTTCTGAATTGATCTTATTTAGAACCAGGTGTTGTCCATTATCATGTTCCTTTTTAGTCATTTGTTCCCACCAAGATTGGATAGACCCACATTTTCAACCAAGCCCTCTAAAAATATAAAAAAATGGGAAGCTGTCCTCCACATGAAACTTTATACAACATCAAAAACAAAAGAAAAAGTATTGTAGTATCAAAAGACATTTTTTACATTTTTTATAGTTGATTCCCAAAGTGAGCATTAAGAAGTAAAATTTAAATACACTTACATATGTAAAAATCAGTTTGTAGCTTCTTCCTCATCTACTGCTTGCCACTTGAGGAGGGAGGAGAATGATCATAAAACAACAGATTTCATCACGTTTCCTGTTTGCAGGAGCTAGTCTGTTAGAACTGTCATCATTCATACTTTCCTGTTGTGGTAGGATTTATGTGTCACCTCGAATACAATTGAGTACTTGACATATTCCTGTTGTTATTGAAGAGTTTTATTGAAGAGAGATGACTGATACAATGTCAATCGCTAGGTTTTAAAAATATGGTTAGAGTTGTCTATCAACTGCAAATCAGTAGATATCATAGAGATTTCCATCAGTGGTGATGATTAGGATAAATAAAGGGAATAGTTCAGAATTTCTGAGCGGCCAGTTAAAGTTACAGAAAATTTTACTTAAAGACATGCTGAAAAATTTAAGTATGAAAACTGTTCCAGAACATGAGGCTTCCTTCTGAAAAAACGTACTTTGCTATGGTTGCAGTCCAAAGTTGTAGAAGTTGAAAATAAATAAATTTTCCCAATTTGCTCTCTCCTATTTCCTTTCTTCTTTTCTTTACTACTCTCTCCTTCCTCTGCTCCTTTCCTTCTATCCTAGGTTGGCATATACATATCTAAGGTTGATATTGTTCAATATTTAATAGACTACTACTAAATTTAATAGAGACTTTGCTGATATTTTTAAGATAGTCGTACATACGTTTAAAATAAATTAATGAGACTATGACGACAAGTTAAATCTGAAATCTGGAAGCAGGTGTCATCTTCCGAAAAAGGTGGCAAATATTATTCTTTCCAATTTCTCATAGAATACCAAGATAGTATTTCATTACAGAAATTACATTTGGAAAACCATATCCTAAATATTTTCACCAATTTTAGCTGTGAATTGTTGACTCGATGAAACAAAATATCACCACTTGATTCATAAAAAGGAATTTTGTGCCATTTAAATTGTTAGAATAAATTGCTGCTAATGCCATGAGTGTTGACCTTCAGCAGTTTAGAGCCACCGAAAGGAACTGGATCCTTTGTTCCCTTGGGTAACAAGAAGAAAACCAAAAGCATAATGCTAAATTGACTTTTATATTGCAAGAAATTTACTGATCTAAAAATTTACTGAAAGAGAGCCCAGCACATCTGCCCCTATAGGAAATGATTTTTGCATAGTAAGTGTTGATCTGCATAACCGTACGATCATCGCAAATGCTGATTACCAAATCTGAATCATCATTACTTAGCAAAGCTCTATAAATACACATGGCACCATGTAATATATTCAGCTGCTCTAAATTAATGAAAAAGTCCTTACCCCAAGGAGCTTGGGGGTCTAAAAACAAAAAGTGACATGAAAGACAAAATGTAGAACACACATTAAGTTGGGGGACATTTTCAGTTGTAATAATTTTAGTGAGGGATTTTTGAGGTTTAAAGTGAAGGAAGAATTAAAGATCCACATAAAGTTTGCCTTTTGGATTCCTCTCAGTACATCAGTGGGCAGAAAATCAACAATCCCTTGACCTCTTGGAAACAGTGGACAGAGAGAAAGACATTTCTGCGTGCATTTAAAATATCTTCACTTAAGTGCTTTAGTATTTAGATACTATCAGTATACCTAAAACTGAACTCATTACCCCTTCACGTTGTTCTCATTGTTTAAATCAGCCCCTGGCTTGGTTAAAGGCGGTGCCTTTTTCTCATGGGTACTACATATATTTTAGAGGCGCTTTCTCCTCCTCCTCATTCTTCTGTTTCACTGGCGACTAAGTCCTGGAAGTTAACAGATTGGTGCTGTATTCTCTACTTGCATCTTTTCAGTTCTGACTCAGGTCTTCATATTTTACTTTAAATGATCACTGTGCCATCTAATCTGTCTCTGAGTAATTTGTCTTTTAAAATAACTCTTCTAAAATATACATTTTAGCCAATCCTTGCCCGAGTCTGGGTGGCCTCTTGGTAAGAAGTCACCATGGCTTCCAGTGGCAATGGTCCTCCACAACCCAACCTGCACCTCTTTCCATCCTTGCGACACGCTAAGCCTTCGTCACTCTCGTTTAGATCTCTTTGTTGGTATGTGACACTCCACCTTTTTACGTAGCTCTATATTTTCTTTCTACTTTCTCTATTACTTCAGACCCAGGAAAGAAATGTATTTCTTTTGTGAAACTTCCTCAGATATTTCAGGAAAAACAAATTTTGTCCTCTTCTTGTATCTACCGACATATGAGAGGATTTATTTTTGTCTAGTGTGTCTCGATGCTGCCTCATTAACCACAATTGCCTCTTTCTACAACCAAGAGCGCTCAGCTTTCCATTTGAAGACCTGCACCTCTTCTCTTCCCAGTTTGGGGAGTTACTCCTCCCTGTGCTCCAGAGGTGGGCTTCCCCCCACTCTGGGCCAGTGATTACTTAAAAAATGAGCAGATAACTGAAGCAAACCCGCTATTCTTTTAACCTCAGACATCATACTGAGAGACTGATGGTCCTTGTCTTATTTGATTAGAGTTTCGTACCTGACAGTGTTTTTTCTTATTTGCCCAGAAGAGACCAAGCCTGTGGTTAGAGTCAATCTCAAGCAGGAAGAGACAGATATTAATTTTATTGATATATTTGACTTTTCTGCCAACCTACTTCTAAGATGAAGCCCACTAGGAACTCCTCTTTTACGCGAACCAGTTACTCCTCCTTTAGCTTAAATCAGTTGTAGTTGGTATTTTCGACCTGAAAAGAATTCATTTCTGTTCTCTTTGGTCTGAGCAGTATTTGCTTGCAGATGTTTTCCTGGTATAGACGATAAATTTGATGAGGGTGGGGAACGGTTTCCCCCTCCTGTCTCCTATTGAGTCTTTACTGGAGTACTGGATTATTAGTAATGTAAGGTGAGGTATCAAGAAAGCTTCCAAAAGAAATTCCTCAGGGATAAGATACAGCACTCCATGACCTGAAGTGTCTCTTCTACCTTTGGCATCTTTTGAATAATTAGTTTTAAAGGCTCCAAGAGAATGCCATGATGTAAAGTTGACTGTGATGACAAACACAGTTCAGAAAGATAATGTTAATTTGCTAAAATATGTCTAACAAACCACCATAAACTGGGTGAGTTAAAGCAACAGAAATTTACTACCTCACAGCTCTGGAGGGTCAGATTCCAATAGCAAGACATCAGTGGAATCATCCTCCCTCTGAAGGCTCCAGGAGGAAATGGTGCCTCCTTTTCCCTTAGCTGCTTGCTGTGACAGGAATATCTGTGTCCTCCTAGCATTCATATGTTGGAACCTAATGCCCAGGGTGATAGTCACAGAAGATGGGCCTTTGAGACGTGATTAGGTCATCAGGGCAATCTTTCGTGAGCAGAATTAGTGCCCTTATGAAACAGACCCCGAGTGCTAGCTCTTTCCACCATGTGAAGGTGGAGCAAGAAGACACCATCTATGAGCCAGAAAGCCAGCCCTCACTGTACAGTGAATTTTCTGAGACCTGGGTCTAGGACCTATCAGCCTCCAGAACCATGGGAGGTAAATTTCTATTTTTTTGTAAGTTACATAGTCTAATTTCTTAAATAGCTTGAGTGGATTAAGACACTTGCGCTTTTCTGGAAATCTCTGGTGTTCCTTGGCCTGGAATTGCATAACGCCAGTGCTTGGCTTCTCTCATGAAATTCTCCCCCCTTTCTCCACATGACCATCTTCTTATGAAGGCATCAGTCCTACTGGAGTCTGAGTTCACCCTGCGGTAGTATGGCCTCACTGTAATTTTAGCGCTGGCATGTATTTCTCAGATAAGGACAGTCCCTTTTCAGGTACTGGGCATTAGGATTTCAGCAAGCCTTTTGGAGGCATGACAAATAATGTGGGCTAGGTTTTTGTAGGATTAAGCTTCACCGGGATGACTTGCTCTATAGGGGGGAAGCAGATATGCCTGACTCTGAACTTTTTTTTTCCCTAAATGGCTTGTTTTTCCTAGCAGGTTTCCAGTCAGCCAGATAGGTGATAAGACTATGAGGCAGAAATCTACATGATTTAAAGGAAGCAAAGAGATTACTGGTGTGTCCCATTAACAGAACACATACCCTGATGACTAATGACCATGTTTTTTCACAGATAATTTCTCCTCCATGATTGGCACTCACTGACGAAGAAAACATCCCGATGGACAGTGTCTAGCTCCACTGGGTGAAAAGCAGTTCATGTTAACAACATGACCTTGCTGGTGAGGAGGTGGTTTTGTTCATCTTTTCTCATGAATAAATTAGCTTTTTAAAAAATTCATAGGAGAAAAAAAATCATTGCGAATTTGTTTTCACTTAGTTATCTGTTTATCAAGATGAGGGCATTATGTAATTTTAACAAATGAAATGTAACAACATCTTCAGTTTCACAACAAGATTAAAATTGATTCTGAACCTAAGAGAGATCTTCCTAGCAGAAAGCCAAACCCAAAGCTCTTGGGCTTCACGGATGTATCATCACAGAACAAATCCACTTAGAAACAAATGTTTAGAGTCAGGCGTATCTTCTTTCAAATACAGTCTCTTCCGATATAATTGCCATGCCAGATTGGGCAACCTTACTCAACTTCTCAGAATCTCAGTTTTGTCAGCCATAATTTCAAAGATTTTTGTGTTGATCGAATTAAGTAAATGCATGTAGGACCCACCGTCTGGCACGTAGCATTTAATACGATTTTGATCATTATCATCACTATTATGACTGTGAGAATTACTGTTTAGAAACACGTGAAGCAGAAGCAACGGGGAAAACCTAAAATAAATGTGAAAGAGACATTGGTTTTCCTGTATTCTTTTTGCAATTATTTATTTAGTTGTGTAATTGTTTTCTAGACTAGTATTAAATTTCCTTCTGGAAAAAAACACCTTCCCTGAGAAGGAAGAATTGTTTCAATGATTTTCTTTTTATCTGTGTTCCTGAAACCAAAATGTTGAAAAGGGACATATTTGGGTAGCTCATGAAAGCGTACAGGCACCAGTTCGTTCAGAAACATCATGGGAATACATGTTGCATTCCTTAAAAATCGCAATCTTCTTCTGCTAATCATTTTCTACATATGGTGTCTCCTAGATTGCTCCGCCCTGTCTGCTGACTGTGGGCTGTAGAGGTTTATCTGTATCGTCTTACCACTATGTCCAGTGTGTGTGTGCAATGCCATGTGCAATGAACTGAATGTTTCTCTTCTTCCAAATCCCCATGTTGAGAACTATACTCCTGTGTAGTGATAGTTGAAAATGGGGTCTTTGGTAAGTGATCAAATCATGAGCACAGAGTCCTCAGGAGTGAAATGAGTGTTCTTATAAAAGATCCCCCAAAGGCCTCATTGCTCCTCTGCCGTGTGATGACATAGTAAATATGGCTGCCTGAGAGCTAGGAGAACCTTCACTAGACACTGGGTTTGTCCAGACATTGATTTTGGATTTTACAGCTTTCAGAATTTGGATAAATAGTTTCTAGTGTTTACATTCCATTTAGTCTATGGTATCATGTTATAAGCAGCCACAACACAAAGAGAAAGAAAATTGATACCTGAGCTGGGCGATTTTGTAACAAATATATTAAAATGTGGAAATTGCTTTCAAAAGTAGAGGCTAGAAGATTTTTGAGGTTGCTGCTGGAGAAAGAATATATTGACATAAACAGACTTGTGTGGGTAATTTGGGTCCAAAAGGGACAGGAGAGTTATAGAGAGAGTCTCAATCTTAGAAAAGTCCCAAGTAGTCCGGTAAGAAGTGTTGATAGAACATGGATGATATTCTGTTGATATCTTAGTCAGAAAAAAAGGAACCTGCTATTGGGCAATAGAGGAAAAGTCAACTGTGTTAAAGAGCGACAAAGAACTCGGCAGAGTTGTGTTGTGTCCCAAGGTTTTGTGTGAGATCAAACTTGCAAGTGATGAAACTGGGTATCTGGATGAGGAAATATGTAAGCAAAATATTGGAAAAAGTCTGGTTCCTCTTGACTGTTTTAATGAAATGTTAGAAGAGATGAAGATGTAAAGATGGGATTCTTAATTGAAAGCACGATTTAAAGATTTGGTGTAGTCTCGGCCCACAATATTGAAAAGAAGGAAAAGGCCTACCGAGAACAGATGTTCAGGTGTGGTCACCTGACTGCATGATAAGGACATTAGTATGACCAGCCATCTTGACAGGTGTGAAGTGTCACAAATCAAGAAAATGGGGAAGTAGTTAGCCATCTCCACAGATGCCAGAGGGTATTGTTCAAGACAATGGAAGAATAACCCATTTCCTCCACTTTCTTTCTCTGTGTGTTGTGGCTGCTACAATATGCCACAGACTAAATGGAATATAAACAGTAGAAAGTTTTTTCTTCTTCTTCTTTTTTTTGGGGGGGGCGGTGTTGGGTTTCCAACTCAGGGCCTTGTGCTTTCTGGGCAAGTGCTCTACCGCTTGAGCTAAATCCTCAGCCCCACAGTGGAAATTATTTATCCAAATTGTGAAAGCTGTAAAATCTAAAATCAATATATGGACAAACCCAATGTCTCGAAAGGGCTTTCCTAGCTCGCAGTGATTCAAGGATCATTAACATTGCCACTTTCAGCAGAGGCCCAGCATGCAAGGGCCCCCAAACAGAACAGTTTCAAAGCAGGGGCCACAGGGCCTGTGGGACCTCAGGGCTCACTGCCCGTGCCTCCTTCTAGTGCAGGGTCCACCCTGCACCCCACGGCCATGATCCTCACACACAAATGTGGCTCCAGGGGGCCCCAGGGCAATGCGCACTATGCCAGCAGGGTCTCGCGGAATGGCGATCTCCAGACACATCTCAGAGGGTGTCCTGGAGAGAAAAAGAAAAATGAGATGCAGTAATAGTCCACGTATACCACTGACTGTTTTTCCTCTAACTTGCTCTTTGTTCTTAGCTCCTGGTTCCATGATTCACAAGTTGCCTAATTTTGAATGTTGGGAAACATATTTAGTCCTTTCCTTCATTTTCCACATCTAATCCAATCCCTAATTCTATCATTAGCTCTTTAAAACATGTCAGATCGATCCACTTCATGCTTTTATTCAGGCTGTTACAATCTTACATGACTAAATCAGCTTTGCCTGATCTTTTTTCCAGATCCAAGTTTTTGTGTGATACACCCAGAGGGAACTGTAGTGGTTTTCAGAGGAGCATAACAAAACAAAAACAACAGAACATACCAGTCTCATTCTTCATAGTCTTCAAAAGCAATCACCTGCTCCAGGATAAAATTCAAACTCCTCTTCACTGTGTTCACGTACCTTTGAGAACGTTCCCAGCGTCTTTTCTCAACGCCCCTGTTTGCCCGTCTTGCTCTGTCGCGGCGGCCCAGGCTGGGTTTGCTTTGGCCTTCAGTGCACTGAACGTCACCCTTGTTTCAGAGGCTTCTCCTGCAGCTCTCTGCCCAGCTCCTGCTAGGTCGCTATCTGCACTTAGGCGTCACCTCACTGGTAAGCTCACCTGGACCTTCCTTGGCCGGCTCAGACAAATACAGACGCTGTCCCTTCTTCCAGAATGCAGAGAGTGGAGTTCTTACGTCATTAGTCCTTGACATCCCAGATTGCTGCTACTTCTCTCACTAAAGGCATATTGCATGCTAGGGCTCCATTTTATTCATTGATACATTTTCAGAATGTTGCATAGTATTTGGCAAATAATCCACACTTAATAAATATTTATTAACTGAGTGTTAGGTAGACATAGTGCAAAAGTAGCCCTTGGCCGAAGCAGCGATTACAGTATTAGCAAATCTGTGCTCTATTTTTTCCTTCAGAGCAGTTCACTTTGATTTATCTTGAACTGTTATGCAAGCTGTAACTAAAAACGACTGTGCTTGACACTGACTATAAAAATACCACCGTACAGACTGTGTTTTTCAAAACCAGTATTGAAGCTCAAATCATTTATAGTGGTGTCCATATTAAATGCTCTGTACCCACATTCACTAAGTGTTGAATTTTTTTTTTTTTTTACATTTTTCCTGCAGATTTCTTCTCCAACAGCTCCCATAATAGCTTCCCTCACTAGGTTCATGCTGTTACTAAATGCACACAAAGCAGACTGTGTCACAGACTCCACCTGGCTTCAGGAGTAACCAGTAGTCCTGTGCATCATCCACTCAGTCATTCGGCATAACCAGATCTTAATCTCTACCCTGGCTTTTGTAGGTTCATGTGGAGGTTGCTTTGACCTATGGCGTGCTGCCTACACTTTCCACACTGCAGATAAAGTTTCATATCTGAAGGTACTGGAGTAAGATAGTGCCCACCTCACTGTTGTCTTTTCCTCATATATTCATGGAACAGAATTTCCATTCCTGACTCTTCTTGCACAGTTATTTCATTAGCTATGAGCAGTTTCTTCTCAGAGTCATCGTTTTTCTCTTTGTCCAAGATACCGAGGGGATATGGCAGTGGAGCTGGTCCAGACTGTATAATTACTGAATGGGAAAATTATCAAATCCTGAAGTCTTATACTTCAAAAATTAAAGTCCACACTTATTTCACATTTCTTTCGAACAAAAAATGCACTATTAAATGTACCAACAACACAATCTTTATTTAAAGTATTTCCAGGAAGGCAGCATGATCAACAATACAGATGGGACCGGAAATAAGAAAATCCGGTGACATGGACTGAATTGTGTCCACTTCCCCAAATTTAGATGGTTGCAGCCCTGATCCACGATGCTACCTTTAAAGAGGTGGTCTAGGTCACACATGGTCCTTTGTGTGGGATTCTGCTCCAGTATGACTGCTGTACTTTCAAGAAGAGGGAGAGACTCAGGCTGCTCGCCCCTGGAGGAAAGAACATGGCTGGAAGCCAGCTGTCTGCAAACCAAGGAGGGAGACCTCAGGAGAAACTCACCCCTCTACCACATTGATCTTGAACTCCCACACTTCAGCACTGTCGGAAAACACATTTCTTGCCTTTCCTGTCTGTAGGAGGTAACTGTGGTCACCCCAGGAGCCTACAAAACCTGAGTTTCAGTCCTGACTCAACCACATCCTGTTGTATGTGGACGCAGGTCCTTAATTTCATTGCTTCACTTTCAAGAAAAGGATAATCAGCAATGCTACCCTGATAGGTTTACTGTGAGATAATTGCATTAAATGGTGGTGAGGCTTCATTGCTGTTATATTTTCTTAGTTACATTTAGCATAGTGATATGAAGGTAGAAATTTATATTTCTTCCTTAAAATACAAACCATTTTCTTAATATTTTTTGAATAATACTAAATTTTATTTCATTTTGGGACACAAGTTAGCAAATAGAGAAAATAACCTGTGTTTTGGAATCTCACAAAGTAAATCCCAGCTGCTACGTTTGTGTCTTACAGCAAGTGACCCTTCTTCGCCGAGCCTAAGTTTCTTGTTCTGTAAAATAGGTTTTAAAAACAACTATACTATAGCACATCGGATTAGGACTAAATGAGAATAGTTAGTCCCTGGCACAGGGCCGCAGTGCATCTAACAAAGAATTCATCCATTGGGTAAGTCTGTCTCTCCAGTACCCAGGTTCTTTCTGTCTAGCATGTAGAGGGCGCTATGTAGATATTCCCGTGTTGCCTCATTTGTCTCTCAGAAGACAAGAAATAACAGCACAGCAGCTAAGCATAAGTGAGGATTCACCAAGTCTCAGGCACCATAACTATAATGTTTCAACTAGTTTAATTTAAACTTCACAACTCCTTCTGTTACACTCATTCTACACCTAAGAAGACTGAGGTCCAAAGTAGGGCTGCCAAATTGAGGGTGGGGAAAACTAACCCGGGGTGACGTTACTACACAATGCTCATTAATTAATTTGAAATTCAAATATAAGTGATACTCCTGCATTTTAATCTGGCAGTGGTATCCCACACAGGTTAGTAACTTGCCTAAAGTTCCATAAGAATTAGGCTTCAAACCATTACATGTAACTCACAGAGCGCTGGATCTTACCATTATGGTTTACTGCTTACATGTGATTTTTAAAGAGAGATCATTTGGCTAGGAGGGAGGAAATAAAGCTAGGAATTAACCTGGCTGGTAAGTGGAACACATTCGTAGACTGGGCAGATTGTAAATAAGGTTGAGGCAAAGGCTGTAGGAAAGCTTGGGCCTCCGAGAGAGACCTCAGGACCCTAATTAGTCGGGCAATCTGTTTTGACATCAGGAGCAGAACAAAGTTGAAAAGCAAGGTTTCTTTTTACAGAGTGGTTAAAAATATCTCTGTTTTTTCCTTGCATTGGAAAACATTTCCTGAATTGGAAATAATGCTACAGTTGAAATAGCCGTGAGCAAGTTTTTAAGAAAGGCTATCAGGTGTGCTTCTTCGTTGAAATGGCGCTCTGTGATCACTTCCTCAGTTAGTTTTGGTGAACTGAAGCTCCCAAGTAGCCGGGTCAGGAAGTATCTGACCTGGTTCCTTCAGGCCTTCCAGAGAAGCAGAAGCCTTGCAGCACAGGTTGATCTAGAGCCCTGTTAACTACACCAATTACAAGGCTTGAATACCATCTATACCTCTGTTTCCCTTCCAGGCAGCAGAAAAGGTGGCCAAAAAGTAGGCAGCATAGCCATAAAAGGACATTTTGTAGGAGGAAAAAATATAATTTAGATAATTTATACAATTTGCTTTTCCATCACATAAGAGCTATTTATTTATTTATTTTTAGGAAGACCAGGGGGTGGCTTGACAAATATAGCCACTCGCCTGCTGAGCATACTCATGTTTAAATAAATGAAAGAGAATGACAGAAATAATGCTTAAAATAAAATATGAATTAAAACATTATGTGATTGAGATGTCCAAGCCAAAAATGGGATGGAAAACCATCACTAATTGATTCTTTGGATGATAGAAGATCATAGGTCTAAAAAACAAACGAACAACAGCAGCAAAAAACACGTAAAGAAGCGTTTAGCTTCACTAGTAAAAGTGTCCCGTCAGGTAATTTAACCTCCCTTCTTGGTTTGCCTGAACAGACACACCGACTCCCCAAAAGCAAGAGTGTTTCTTGTGGCCTGATCTTGGTCTTTGATAGGGCCATTCATATCTTCTCTTCCTATCTATGCTTTTGAAGAACAGCTAGAATAACTTAACTGCTGGTTTTTGAATAAAATCCAAATTGCTTTCAATGGCTCAGGAAGCCCTAACAACCTGGCCTTTCCTCCCTCCCCAGCCTCATTTCACACCCACCTCCTTTCTCTCCGTAGCAGCCAGCCTCAGGGTCTGTTAAGTGGCCCACCACCAGCATCAAGTTCCTACCTGCCTCAAGGCTCTTGCACCTGTTTCCTTCTCTACTGACTCCCCTCTTGCCATTCAAGTAGCTGTGACCTTCTTTCTGAGGGCTGTCATTTTTGCTTTCTATGTAGATGCTTCCCCTCATTATCTGTTATTCTTTACGTTGTAATTTGGTTGTTCACCTTGCTTATTCTCCTCACTTATCCACTTATTATTTATCTACTTACCTCCTAATACTGATTTACTGTCCTTCAAGTTAGACTGGGAACTGTGTGTCGTGAAACCAAGAACCCTGTTACTCCCGAATTCCCCAGACCCAACATCACTGTTGCCATGCAGTGGTGCTACACAGAGTTGTGCTAAACAGATGGATAAAGGGTTTGTGCGCCCCCTACTAGCTGAAGGAAGATGCCGAGTTGCCATAACCACAGGCCAGCTAATCTTTCTAAAAAATTTCTACCTCATTGTAGGGGAAGGAATTCCAAACACTGGAGCAGAGCAGGCTTTCTGGAAGACTCGGGGTTACCATTTCTGAATAGGTCTTATTGACCCTGGGTGGCAGAAAGTGAGTAAGGTTTTTAGTAGTAATGATAGGACGTAATTGGTTAAAATGGTAGCAGATACTACAGTTTTCTCTGTGTAAAATGAAATGAGCTGGACAGAATGTCCATATTTGTGGAGATCTGTTAGGCATCTATCATGGATCCTGACCAAGGATGGTGGGATTTTGACTACCTAGATGGCAGTGGAAATGAAGAAAAGTTAGCAAATTTCTTAGAAAGTTATTGCAGGAGTTTTCTATGTTTAGTGTCTTTTACAGATTCCTGGGCACTAAATTCTGATTTGGAAGGTCAACAGTGAACCCTAAAAATTCACGTTTCTAACAAATTCACAGGTGATACTGATGTTGCCAGAGTGAAACGGCACTTCAAGATCTACTATTTTAAGTTTGTAGAATCTGTGATAGACTGAATGTAGGAATGGAAGCTGGGAAGAAAAAAGAATGACTTCCAGATTTCTGGCTTTAACCATGTTGATGTCATTTACAGCAACAGGGGGACTGAAATGTTAGAAGGAGAAATTCGCAAATCCTTAATCTGTATGTTATGTTTGAGGTTTATTTAAAACCTGTGAGGAAAGAAAATGTTGGGAAAAAATGATGGCTATATGTGCCTGGAATTTGTAAGAGTACTCTGCATTAAAGATGATAATTTCGTAGTCCCCAATATGTTGATAGTAATTAATGTGGGTGGGGATGAGATTAATGAATGTGAGAGAATGCAGAATGAGAAGAGGATGGGGGTCCAGCCTGGGAACTCAGCTGTAAGTGACTGCATACAAGAGAGTTCATCCACAAAGGAAGTTAGACAAGAGGGTGGAGCAAGTATAAGGTAAACAAGAACTTGGAGTAGTTCCAGAATCCAAGGAGACTCTCACAAAGTACAGCATAGGCAATAAAGGCAGGATGTCAAGAAAGGCAAGAGCTGAAATGAATGTGTAATTAAATTTAGTGGGCAGGCCATCATTAGGAACCTTAGCAAGGATATTACGTTGGAGTGATTGGAGGTAGAAGTTAGATTAAATGCATTAAGATGTATGTGGAAGTTTGTGCAAGTTCGACATGAGAGAGCAGCACCGAACAATCATTCCCTCTAAATTCCTCTTTACAGAAAACGGAAACATATTCATAAACATTTATCTTATTTTGAAGCAGGTAATATATTTATGCACGCGGTTTAAGAGTCAAAGTGATCTGAAAGAGTACCATGTTTTAAACTTTCTTTATTCACTCTTTTGACTCACTTCTCCCAATTCTTGTGGATAACCTCTTTTATTACTTTCTTGTAAATTGTACTAGTTTTAGTAAAAATAATTTCTGAAGGCAGAAGGTACCTGACAGTGTCATGTAAAATGGTAGAATCCACTCAATTACTACTTGGATTCATATCACACTTAAATTCCATTCTTTTTCTTCATACCCACCTCCTTACACACACACACACACACACACACACACACACACACACACAGAGTCTTTGTTCCCAATTACAGGTGGTATATATTTTTAGGAAATCTGTCCTTTTGATCATTTCAGGGTAAACTCCATCTCCAAAGGACGATTATTATTTTTCAAATGAATATCTAGGGTAATTTATCCTGAAACCATATATGAGAAATCCATCATTTTCTGATCAACTCTGGTTTGTCTTTGTCACCTGGGACAATTGAACCCAGGATCTTAAATGTCATAAAATCCTTCTCTCTCTTTCTGTGTCTCTATATCCCTGTCTGTCTGTGTTTCTCTTCATGGTCATTTGAAAGAGGATAAGCCCCATCGCAGGTTTGGGCAGAAGTTTTTACGGCACCATGGCCCAAGAAGAAAGCAAAAGGACAGCTTTCCTTCTCACTATAAATCCACATCACAGCAATTTGTGAGCTGGGAGACTTGGGTCATGGCACTACTGCTGCCCTAATCTCTTACCTGGAACCGTAGGCCACTCCAGTTCACCTAGCCACCACGGTATTTCCAGCCCCCGGGAAGGGCGATGGTGGACTTGCAAGACTTTCCATGAATCCGGGGCGAGAGGGGAGAAGGTGTGATACCCCGCAGGAAGGGAGTTACTGTTAGTTCAAGGGAGAGAGGAATTTAAGAAAAACAAACAGATGAGCAACAAAAAAAGCAGATGTTCACCTTAAACTTCTTAGATTTTATTTTTCACAGCACCCTAAGAAAAATGCCAGTTGGTAGTTTTATGGTTTTATGTGTATCTACATGTAATTTTCATTCCAAGATACGGAAGGCTAGAAATTATTATCTTCTCTGTTCTCATTTATGTCCCCCAGGCCTAGCAGGGTGACAAGCAAAAAAGGAGCCCTTAATACACATGTCTAATGAAAAAAATCAATAAAGCTGTCATGGATGCTTTTCTACTAGGTTACTGACTGTCTTGATGTGATCTTTTCCTTCTGCTTTTGTTGCGCCTTTTATTTACCCGTATTTATTCATGGCTTTTACTTGAGGATTGACCCAAAGGTCTCAAATCTGCTTCACAGGTCTTCAGAGGTTGAAGGGCAGGAGTTGATGGAGCTTTCCTGCAGGGCGTAAATGGAAAACATTTTAGGTTTTCAGGCCTTGTAGTCTTAGGTACAATTACTTGACAAACTGGTACCACCAAAGCAGCCATAGCCACTATGTTAATGAATAGACATGACTCTGTTCCAGTAGTATTTATTTGTAATAATAGGGGCCAGACTGGATTTGATCTGAAAGCTCTTGTTTGTTGACCCCTCAACTATCAGAAAATTATTTTGCTAATTTCATCCCTAGAAGGACTTTGAGTTGAGCAAGGTGTACAGAGCTTAGGCATGTAATATGATGAATCTCATTTCAAGGATGCTATTATTTCTTCTTTGCATTATCTTTAACAAATAAGTTTCTGATCCTTTCATCAAGTTTAGAAAATGGGAGGTATTGTTATATATAGAGGTTCTATCAGGAGTGGAAAAGAAGTAAGCATTAGTATTTTTAATGATCAGTAAATGAAGGAAGAAGAAGTTTCTAGACCTGAGTAATATTTTTATCAGTCATCACATTAATTCTAAAGAAAGTTCATCATTCATTCTAAAAAGCTTTAAGATTGCAACATGAGATTCATCAGTCCTCATTTTATTTAGAAAATCAAGTTTAAAATTTTTGACATTCCGGCCTTGTTAGAGTTGCTTCCAAGTGTGCCTTTAATACCCTCAGGCACAGTTTAAATTTGATCAAGAAAATAGGACTTAACCAGAAATTTCAGTGTTGTGGGCACTGGCTGCTAATATAATTCCCAAGCAGCTCAAATCCCAGCAGTGTTAGGGATGATGCAGTTCTTCAGGGGGCTCATGCTACAAGGCTCATGGTCAATTTTGTAACAGAAATTTGAATCGTAAGATTGATATGGAGAGTTTTTGCACCTCTGAATATTTCACACCCTGTTTTGTTTTTTTTTTTTTCCCCAGCCCAGTGGATAAAAACAGATGCCTGTGGTACATGCTCATGGCGGTGGGGCACTTCTAATCATAGGTATGAAAATAACCTCATGTATGAGTAAATACCTGGAGCCATCAAAGTGTCTTCTCAGTAACTTCCGTGGGGAGTGATGACCTGGGAAGACACAGCGGCGTTACAGAGTCCAGGGGAAGGAAAATCCTTAAATTTGTCTTTGCTTTTTCTTTTCAATATAGGGTATTGATTTAGCCACTGGTGTCATTGCTTAATCTAAATTGGATACAAAGGAAAGAGTGCTTAATATTTAATTTTTCTTCATGGCTTAAAGTCTTTAGATTTTTAAAATTATACAGGCTAGAAGGGGCACAGTCAGACCACTGCCTTTACACTCCCTCTACTATCAGTCTTGCTCTGTGCCTTATACTGTATAATATGGTTGTTTTCTGCCTGGTAAGAATCTCATCTTCAGTCTGCTTGTCTCCAGAACTTCCCTGTTGTTTTTACTCTCAGGAGAATTATACTGTCACTTCTCTCTCCTCTCTAGGAGGGCTCAAAAGTTAATTGAAAAGAAATATGTACACTTCCCACTTGCCCAGGTCAAACAGATCCATGCATCTCTCTGCTGTTTGTGCAAGGTGATCTATGACCCTCGTGCCTACCAAGCTCTTTGTGCAAGCGGTACTACCATTCATCAGTATTTAGTATGCAGTGTGAGCCCTGACAGGGACTATTTCCATTAGAGTCAGAATGGATAACTGAGAAACATCACTAATGATTTTCTTGGACCAGACATTGTTTTTGTAAAGAGCTATCTGACTCACTAGCATACTATATCCCTGGGCATGGGTGTCTATAACAATGTCATGTTTTCTAATGTAAGTTGTAGGGGGCAGTACTGGGGCTGCCATACAGGAACTTTGCATGGAGCTACTCCTCCCCTGGTCCTTTTTAATTTTGAGCTAAGTCCTTAAATTGCTCAGACTGGGTACAAATTTTGATCCTCTGATACAGGTCTAGTAGAATTTTTAAAGGTACTGAGTTGTAAATCAGTCATAGAGGATCAAGTTAACTATGTCCTCTGATGTTATAGAATGCTATTATTGGTCCATGCAAATGTCAATTTGTTGGCATGCAATTTAATTTTTAATTTATATCAATGGTATCTTGTATACATTTCACTTTTTCTATTGTTTGAGTATGCAGTACTTTCTACAAAGATCTATATGACTAGGTAGATGTTTAATCTGTTCTTAACCATGGCATAGAATTTTAGAGAATACAGTTGTGTCAGTTTACCCCAGTCTGCTCAGTGCTAACTGCTGTGAGGAGCTTCCTTAACTATGTGTACAAATTTTGGGATTGCTGGATCATTGCCCAGAAATATTCTAAACGTTACTTAATAATGCAAAATTGCTTCTCAGAGTGATGAAGACAACATGTCTGTGCATGAAAGTCTCTAAATTTTATATCCAAATCTCCACTAACGTGGTGTTTCCCAAGTTTCTGATTGATTGATCGATTGATCGAATGATTGATCTCAGGGCCTCACTCACACATGCTGGGCGAGTTCTCTGCCACTGAAGGGTATCTGCAGTCCTTTACATTTTTGAAAAGACTTATTTTGAGACAAGGTCTTGCTAGGTTGCCCTGGTTATCCTCCAACTTGGTGTTCTCCTGCCTCAAGCTCCGGAGTAGCTAGAATTACAGTGTGCTCCACCACGCTGAGCCCAGGTTTCAGGTTTGTGCCAGTTTAAAATATAAATTGTTGCTTCTGTTTTCATTTTCTAATCACTAATGAATTTGAGTGTTTTTCTATGCTTGTTATATTTCCTCTCTTCAAAATGTCATATCATTTATTTTTTCCATTTCAGTTGAGGTATAATTAACAAATGTATAAAAAAGTTTACATTCAAAGTGTACAGCTTGCTGGGGATTTAGCTAAGTGGTTAGAGTGTTTGCTTTGCAAGCACAAGGCCCTGAGTTCGATCTCCAGTACCAGAACAAAGTAATACAAAAAACAAAACCAAATTAAACCTCAACTCTTTGGGGCTGGGGATTTAGCTCAGTGATTAGAGTGCTTGCCTTGAAAGCACAAGGCCCTGAGTTCGATCCCCGGCACCACAAAAAAAATAAAATAAAATAAAATATTTATCAAAGTGTACAACTTGAGGTTTTGATATATATGTACAGTGGAGCTCCTGTCTTTTGTGACTGACTTGTAGTATTTTAAAACTATTTTTATACTTACTGTATTACACATTGCAAATACCTTTCTTTGATATATCACAGCTTTTATTTTTGCTCCCTCATAATTATTTAGCTTATGATTTTTGTTTTTAAAACTTTCTTTAAAGTGTTCCTCTTTGTCTATTTCCAGTGACAGCGGCATTTTCCTTCATGCTTTTCTATTAATTTGATAGTCTTTAATCCATTAAAAGTCTAACCTTGTGTTCAGGGTTGTTAATCTGTTTTATTTTGCTATATAAAATGAGCCACTTCGTGCTCACCATCTAAGTGCAAATTTCCCTTTCTATGTTGAATTAAGTCATATATTAAGATCTCAGGTGCACGTTCATTTATCTTGGAGTCCTTTCTTTCATCTCTTAGTCCATTTGTGTATTCCTGTTCTAGAGTATGACTTTTATTTCTATGAGCTGCCAGTTTATCTTCCTATCGCATTGCAAAGGTCTCCCCTCATCATTCTTTTTTTGTATACATGTCTTAAGGTCATTTGTGGTCTTTTTTTATCTATGTAAATTTTAGGTGTATGTATCAATACACCCACATGGAAATAAGAGAGGGATTGTGCTGAGGTTATACGTTTATTAGGGAGAGTTGATATTTTATGATATTAAGCAATCTTATACAAGGAAATGGAATTCTTCTCCATTTATTCAGACTATATTTATGTGCTCAGTTTCAAATATTTCTTCACGTAATTATTAAATACTATTTAATATCTATTTTTAATATATGCATGGAAAACTGTAACTAAATTTATGTTCTGTTGTTGTGTTTCACAAATTTTAGCATACCTATTTTTATCATTTAGTTATAATATTTCTTTAAGGCCTTATGATCGCCTTTACAACCCAGGTAGTAACATAAAGATACTGCTAAATATAAAATCATATATTTCCAAATATATGGTACTTTAAATTTGTCATTTTATTTTTAATTTGTATACTTTTCACATTATGTTTCAAAGCCACGTGTGATAAGATAATCCTTGTGATTATTGAGATTTGTTTTATGGTGTAACGTATGGTCTATTTTTAGAAGTTGTCTGCGTAGTGGCTGGTTCTTATGCATGCAATATTGTATGTGTGTCACTTAACAAGAACACACACACGGAAGCGTGCAGTCACACCTGGCCCCTCATTATTATGTTCTGGGGTTCCACAGAGACACTGAGTGTGAATGCAGAACCACTGCTCCAAGAGTTCCATTCTTGACGGCCTTCGCTTGTCTTCAACATCCAAGCAACAGAGAACTTCCGTTATGTGCTCTTCTGTCTAAAGGCATCTTATTTAGAGCATATTGGTGCTTTAACAACATTGATCTGACACCAACAGCACTATATTTCACACCTGAACAGTTTGTCTCCAAAAGGGACATCCCAGCCTTCTTTTTTAAAATTTTTTTTTACTAAAATTTGTCCAAAATTATACAAAGTTACAGACCATTACATAAACTTGTACAGCATAACACATTGTGCCTTTTGCTTATAACGAACAAGCAATGTAAACAACCACATATATGCAGTAATAAATAATAAGTTGCAACTACATAAAGTTGACTGTAGTAGATAGTGTACATGTTACTGTTATAGTTTGGGTTATTAGGTTCTTCTTTTTAAGATATTTTTATTCCTCTGTATTCTCATTCTCTCCCCTCTTTGTCCTCTTCTTGTTCCCTTGGACCTTTTGCCTATTGGGTGAGATCTGTTCCTTTGCCTTTTTGTATCCATTATTTACCATTTTCTTTTATTTGTATTTTGCCTCACTCAAATGAGGGATACCATACAGTATTCAAGCTTGCGATTCTGGTTTATTTCACTCAACATTATAATCGCAGCCTTCTTGTGCTGATGAATGACAGACAACACTTGAGGACAATATGGAGTTGCCAACAGAAGCACAGAGGCAGAGAAATGTGGCCCATGACAGGCTCTCCTGCTTGCGGTGACAGGGGTGATATGAGAAGCCAGAGTGCTCTACTCAGCCAGGGACGTGGGCATCAGGAGATACAACCTTTGCCCTGCTCTGACATGTCTGCAGATGACCACAAAAGTACTGTGAGTACTGATTTGGGGGACTGCCAATACATTTTAGCAAGTTCACAACTTCACAAAAACAAAATCCATGAATACTGAGGATCAAAATTTGTATACACAATTTTTTTTTCCGTAATATGTACCTTGGCTGAAGATGGGGGTGCATGCGTGTAATCTCAGCACTTGAAAGGCTGAGGCAGGAGTATCACCTTGAGTTCAAGGCTGGCCTGGACACTGTCTCAGAAAAACAAACAAACAGCAACAACAACAACAACAACACACATATATATAATATATATATATAATATATAAATATACATATAATATATATATATATATATATACTCACTACTCTCTATATACTTCTGTAGAAATTATATATGATGTATGTGCCTATACTAATAGTTCAAACTCATTAATTACAGTTTTAGGCCCCTCCTGGTTGGAAGCCATGCCCTGGTTGGAAGCCATGCCCTGGTTGGAAGCCATGCCCTGGTTGGTTGGAAGCCATGCCCTGGTTGGAAGCCATGCCCTGGTTGGTTGGAAGCCATGCCCTGGAGGCTTGGTGGAGTTCTAGGTAGAGCAGTCACTCTTCTAGAGTGGCTAGTCAGTCCCCTCATCCCACCTGCTCTTTGCAGTATACTGGTATCATTCCTGACTTGGGCCACTTTGTACTGATTTCTACTGCAATGAAGTGAAAAATAATCATCTCATAGCAATTTGAGGGAAACTAAGTGCAGAACACAAATCACTCTCTAACCGATCTTCACATGAAAGTCTTCCTCTGACTTGGTGTTACCTGAAATTCCTGCTGTCTGGTACCTCCCTCTACGCATGAATCATGGCTCACAAGGAAATCCCCCCTCTCCCGTGCACACCCACCCTGCAATTATGATTGCCTCACGCACCTGTCATTTTCCAAACTGGACTTTGGAGAGGATTTGGGATCAGGAGGGGCAGTAGACAGACCTTGCTCATTTTCTTGACCCATGCGGAGAGTAATATGTAGTTATCACGACGGACTTCCCCACTTAGCTGTAGGGGTTTCTCGGCATGTGTCAGAGCTTAGCAGAAGAGCTTGAGAAAGCAGGCCCAGAACTAGCTCTTAGACTGCTGAAAACCAAAGTGAAGAAGTAGTAATGACAATAAGGGAAAAGAGAGAGAGAAGCTGGATGACTAAATACCATCCTTCAGCAAGAGTGAGAGCAGCCGTGCAGAGAGGAGAGTCACGGACTGTTCCATGGACCATCATCACGTGGGACCATTCTAGACGTGGATTAGAGAGGGCTCCCTTTTGTCAGAGCTTACTTCTAGCCCTCTGAAGTATTTGTGTCTGTAACTTGCTTTACCATTTTACCTCTTACGAACTTTTTATTAGCGTATGTTTGCAGTACATGATGCTTCCGTTCCTTGTGTAGAATTCCTTAGTACATGTACATTACACATCTTAATTCATTCTTTCTTCTGGTTTCCTTCCCTTCCCTCACCTCTCCTTCCCTCTCTTTATCCCATTCCCATTTGTAAAAGATCTTTATCCCTAATTCCTGTTACAGTAGCTATCTTTTATTTTGCTCTTTATTTTCATTTTGGATTTCTCATGTAAAAGAAACCATGTGATATTTAAGCTTGTGTGTCTGATTCATTTCACTTAACATTATGGTCTCAACGTACATCCATTTGCCTACAAATAACTCAAATTTATATTTCTTTATGGCAGAATAATAATCCATTGTGTGCAAATGCCACATTTTCTTTATCCATTCATCTGTCAGTGGACACGTAGGCCGCTTCCAAGATTTAGCTATTATGAGTTTTGCCACTATAAACACTGGTACGCATGTATCACTGTAATATGATGTCTTTAACTCTTTTGAGAAGATGCCTAGAAGGGGAACAGCTGGGTCAAATGGGACTTGTCATTTTAGTTTTGTTGCAGAATCCCCAAACTGATTTCCTCAGTGGTTGTATTAGTTTACATTCCCACCCACAATGGAGAAGGGTTACTTTTTCCTTGCAGCCTTACAAGCATCTGCTATTGTTTGGTTTCTTGATGTATGTATTTCCCATTTGTAGTTTTTCTTCTGGGAGGTGTCTACTCATTTCATCTGATCATGATATTATTGTGTATTTTTTTAATTTTGGATTTTTTTTTAGTTCTTTATATATTTTAGATACTAGTCCTCTGTTTGAGAATTAGCTAGCAAAATTTTTTCCCCATTCCATAGGTTGTCTTTTCACTCTGCTAGTTGTTTCTTTTATTGTGTAGAAGGATCAATACAACAGAATATATAATGCAGAAACAACCCTAAGCATATTACACTATCTGATCTTTGACAAAGTAACCGAAACATACACTGGAGGAGAGATGGCCTTTTTAATAAATGGTGCCGGAACACGGCTGTCCGCGTGCAGAATATCAATTCCAGATCCATGTCTCTCACTTTGCTAATCTAAAATCAAAGTGGATCAAATAACTAAATGTTAAAACAGAATCACTTAACCTGCTGGAAGATAAAATAGATAAAATCTTGAAGTCATAGGCATAGGCAAGGACTTTTGGAGCAGAACCCCAGTTGCACAGAAAATAGTACCAATTTTACTTCTTCTTTGATTTGAAATGGTGGTAGTAGTGATTTTTTATTGATGGATTGTTTTCATCTTGTGTTGATGGAGCGGCTTCATCTTCTGGTCCAATCTGATTCCACCGAATTCTTCCAAAGCCATGTGATCCAAATCATTAGATTCCTCTACGAAGACTAAAACTTGTGTTAGAGAATCCCAGTACTTTGCCTATACTGGTTAGTTGCTACATAGTGCTGCTCTTGTTAATCAGAATGTTTTTACCCAAAGCATTATTGATATATCTTCTCTTCCACAGAAAACAATTATAAATGTATCTTCATGTAAGGCCATTTTTAGCCTATGTTCTCTTCAAGGTGATTGTTAGAAAATTTATTTTTGGTGAATTGGATCAAGTACAAATTTCTGTAGTTATTACAGTATTCATCCATGGTGAGTTCGATGTTTTTTCTCTACTTAGCCAATTTCTCCTCTTGAAAATACAGCCTTCACTTAGCATAAGCCAATTATGAGTGTGGAACAAGAACTTCTGACTGTTTTTAGCAATTCACTTTATTAGAGTTGTCCCACCAAATATATTGCCAGGCAAAATACCACTGTTTTGAAGAGCTTTCTGTCTCTACAGTGAAAAGATTATTGAAAATTAATTTAATGAACTTCAAAAACAGCAGTAATAATTGCTGTTTAAAACCTACATCAATTCAAGCTAAGTTCAATTTTACCTCTTTCTGAAACACTGAAACTCTGTAACCCATCCCTCCAGCCACCGCACAAATTAGTAAAACATAAATCTTAGTGGGTGTGGTCAGACGGTGTGAACGCAGAAATCGTTCCAAATGCAGCTTTACCTGCCAAATGGAAACACATTGTGATCTGAAAATTGTCTTAAAAACAGGTAAACTTGCTACAACCACAAATTGAGGTGGCAATGAGTGACTTGAGTTAGCACACAAGGATGAAAGGAAGCTGAACAGGGAATAGTTTTTCAGTGAAATATTTTGGATGGCAGCATTTGAATGAAGGACTTCTTTGACCTTAAGAATGGATACTCTGTGTCTCAGATTCCTGTTGGTTATGTTTTCCTTAGCATTGTTCACTCCATTTCGGAACCATTTTTAAAGCCTGTGTGAAAAAAGTTCACTTCACTTTTTGTGGCCAAAAACCTGCTTTTCATCTCTGCAGCAAGTTGGGCTTTTGTATTTATTTTCCAGTGCAAGAAATCATGATAATTTAAATTCTGAATTCATAGAATTGGACTTAGAAAACAATTGGGTTTTGGAGTGTCTAGCAGTAGAATCAACTGGGAGGACCCAATTTCATCCAATTTGTAGCTTGATTTCATCCAGCAAGACATACTTAAGCACAAAGACCTAAAAGTGGTAGGTGTTGTATTGAAATAGCATCGCACTTAGGGTGCAATGAGGCATAAAGTCATGCTGAATGCTTTACATTCACTAACACGACATTATTCCAGCATGACACACAATCCAAAGCTTTTGCAATTACAGCTGTGACCTGAAATTAGATTTTAAAACTTGTATATATGTACATGCATTTAAAATTTTTCTCTTCGTTTTGTCTCCTAATAGTTTAGAAATGCAAATGTTGGTGACTTCTTAAAATAACTCTCTTCACAAAGAATATCATCCTTTTCCTCAACTGACTTTTCTTTGGACAAAGTCTGATTTTTTGTGTGTGTGAGGGGAGGTGGGAATTAAAATTTGGGTTTTAGGGAAGGAGTTAGGAGCTGAGGATACCTTGTTTCTATTCTAGTGTAACACCACTCTTTACCTTAATTCAATCTCTGTCTCATTGGTGTGTGTGTGTGTGTGTGTGTGTGTGTGTGTGTGTGTGTGTGTGTAGAAATTAAAAGCATGAGTCAAACAAGGTTTTTAAAGTCACAATGAGGGTGACAGCTGAGCTGGTACAAATTCCCTCTCTTTCTTCCGTGTCAGGATTAAGTCAGCTCCGGGCTGCAATTCTGCATGTCAGGAGCTCAGCGCAGCATCTTGACATTTTCCCTGGGCTTTGGGGGCATTTTTTTTTTCCCCTCAGAAGACACTTTCCATCGCTGGGGCCTCAGAGAAGGGAGAACCCTCCCCACTTCCATTTGCAGCAGTTCCCAGTCTTGGGCCACAAAAGGCCTGGACTGACATGCAGATCTTCACAATATGCTCAATGTGTGAGCGTTTCATTGGTGCCTTGTGTCCCACAGTTTCCTGTCTCCCTTAGAAGATTATATAATCACTTATCTTTTCTATTTTTAAAGCAGATTAATTTGATTTAGTAGAAAGGGGACAAGGGAGAAAAGAAAGGAATAATGGGAGAAAGCCAATATTATTTCTTTCAAAGCAGTTTAGTTTAGAGTCATTTTAATAAGTCTGGAAAATTAGAATTGGAAAAAGAAAATCAATTGTGATGCTATATTCTAGCTTGGAAGGGGACATAAATCCAGCCTGGCACTGACTTCCCAGTGCTAGATAATTAGCACTGCTTTGTTCTCATGTGAGAGAGGCAGGGGACTCATCCATTTCTTAAATCTATTATTATTAACAATGTCGTGAATACCCAGAATTCTCTTAGGAATGCAGGGTGTTCACAGCTCGTGTTCACCCCAGCGACAGTCCTTCTACATCTTGTGTTTGTGGGAAAAGACTCTGTCGAAGCAATGCGTACCCATCCACAGGAGCCTTTCCATATCCTCTCCACTAGTTGAAGTTCCTGTATCATCATTTTCCATGAAGATTTTACCCTCAGACATTATCTTGGAATGGTAAAGTGGATGCAATCAACAGCTTATGCTTTCCTGCAGCCCATAGCTTTAGGAAACTTTTGCTTTTCAATAGTTTCTTTTTTTTGTTCATTATATCTATTTCATCTGATAAGATCAGGTCAAAAGGAAGCTCAAGTGGCTAAGAATATGAAAAACATACTCGTGGAGGGTGAGAAAAATTAAATGGTCAGGGTAGTAGGAAAATTTGAAAGAAAATAGAGGCAAAACCAAGACTAGTACATTGGGAAAAATTATATTCTGTGCACTTGGTCAAACTCATTTTGAAAAAACTGAGGGAGGGCACTGGAGTTGTGAGGGTAAATGAAGGAGTGGTTGAATGACCCAATTGAAAAGGACAGAAAGGAAATTTGAAAGAAACAGATTATAACCTCTAGAACGATGTAATTCTTAGTAAGGGAAACATTTGGTTATGGTCTTCAAAGTAGGAAAGAGAGGTTGTGTACAATGCTGTGGGAAGCTGAGGGCATATTTAGAAAGCTTCAAAGTAGAACTGTACCAGACAGAGTTAAACAGAAAAGAAAATTTTATTCCAATCTATTGCAATAGAGATGAAAACTGTTGCAGTAGAGGAGCGATTAGACTCAAGTCCTGAAACAAAGGGCTGAGGTGATTTTAATCACTGGAGTGACCTAGTAGAGCAAATACTGAGAAATGCTAGGAGCAGGGTGTCAACTCCATTACATCATCTATGCTTCTGATTGTTGCTTAAGAAATTATGTTTTTACAGTCCTATAGAGAATGGTAGATACAGAAGGGCTCTGTCTTTCTTTTTTATTCAATTATTATTATTTTTTATTAGTACATGTTTGCAGTATATGAGGAGTTGGTTACACATTTTAATTTTTTTTTTAATCTTCACCTCCTACCTTCCTTCCCTCTCCCATCCATCTCTTGGTCCCCTTCCATTTTGCAGAAGATCTACCTCCCTCAATAGATGAATGGGTTAGTAAGAAAGTGTGGTATTTATATACAGTGGAGTGCTCTCTGCTGTAAGGAAAAGTAAACAAGTCATTTACAGGGAAGTGGAGGTACCTTAAGACCATAATGTTTAGGTACTATCTTTCTTAAAGATATTTCAAAGGGATGGTTCCCAGGGAATGCTATTTTTTTTTTTTTTTGTGCTGGGAATCGAACTCAGGACCTTGTGCTTGCAAGGCAAGCACTCTAATCACTGAGCTAAATCCCCAGCCCCAGAGAATGCTCTTAAACAGATTCTTAGTTTAAAAAATTGGCAAGAGGTTTGATGAAAATTTGGAGCTCAAGAGGTAGAGAAAGAACTTGCATTTGCAATTTTCCTAAAAGGGAGGTCGGGGCATGTAATTGAAAAATAAGATTTACTCAAACTGATGGAATTTTAAGGCCACCAACTTGGTAAAAAGTACAACAATTGTTAATGTAGGAAGATCCTCTAGACATACTTTTCCTTATATAAAATGAAAGTACATGGAACTACTTCATGGAATTGCTATATGATTTAAAGAAATGTATATATACAGAACATTGCCTAAAATAGGACTAGTGTGGAATCAATATTAGTCATGATTATTTCTGTTAACCACATGGGAATATTAAACAAAGAACAATCTGATTTAAGGATCCAACTCATTGACTGAATAATCAATGAATGTGATTATTCAGTTATGAATGAGTAGAATAATCTGTTATGAATGAATAGAAATTGATGGTCAACAAAAACCTTTATTAGGATAGTTATTGTATCATTAGGTGGGAGATTTTCTAAATTTTATAGACAAAATAATGCACTGGACCTATTCTCCACCCCTGTATTACTAAGTTTCCCAATCAGTAGGATAAAATACCCAACACACACAAATTAAAAGAGTAGTGGATTAATATAGCTTATGGTTTGGGGGGATTTGGTCCAGCATGGTCAGCTAGCTCCAAGGCAGAAATAGAGTGGTAATAAGGACCTGGCAGAAGAAAGGTGCTCACCTCATTGCAGCAAAGAAGCAGAACAAGAAGCAGAAGCAGGGGGGTATGTCTTCTGAGGGCATGCTCCTAGTGACATACCTCTTCCAATTGGGCCCCATCTCATAGCAGCACATTTAGCTTCAAACTCATCGATGTTTTGACCCACTGATGAGCATAGCACCTCCATGACCCCCCCAAACACAGAGACTTTTGGGGGACATTCTAGGTCTAAAATATACTGCTTGCTTTGGCAGCACATGTACTAAACTCAATCTAAAACATAACTATTTTCAATTAATGAATATTTATGGTGTGCATACATGGCCATGTAAAGTCGTAGAAAGCAAGACACTATTCGTGTTTCAAAAGAACTCAAAAGACAAGGGTAGACAAAGAATAGTCACCTTCCAGTGTTGCCAAGACAGTGGCAGAAACATGCTCAAAGTACTATTCTAATACTTCGTTGGGAAGTTAGTTGCCCTGCAATTTTCCAGAATGTTAGGCCTTGCTGTACTTGGTTGTAAATTTAAGGAGGAAATCATATTTTTTCTGAATAAACTACAGCATCTTGAAAGATCAGATTCTGTCTTAGATCACCAATGGCCTCTTGCCATCCCCAAAGGAAATATGGTCAAGTTTTATGAGACGAGCTCTTAGGAGGACTGAAATAGTTATCCCCTTAGTTTGGTGCAGTGTTCCTCAATATTTCAGTAGAATGGAAAATAAGACTTTTGTGCTACACTGGAAGCAACCCATAGGGACCCACAATACCAATCCTGTAGACATTAGAATGGCAGAATGAGAGTGAGTAGGGAAACGAGAGCAAGCAGGGAAGGGCATCAAAAGTGTACACTCTCCACCTCGGTGGTAACACTCACAAATACTCCCTCTGCCCTGGCTGACTTCCAGGAATGGGCACTGAAAGCATGTCCTGGGTAGAAGCCACATTTTCCCTTCTGGTGTCATGGTAAGAAGAGCAAGGGAAGCCACCGTGAAGCCACTGCCTGCTTAACTTCGCTGGGGTATTTCTGAATGAAAATGCATGTAGTCACCCTCTGAGCTGTTGGATGAGCTTTCGACTTCTCTTCCGAGCTGCAGAAGGAAAAAAGGTGCCCCCCAGGGAAACTCACTCTTATGATTGCGTATTCAGGACACAACTCAGTGGTTAAAAAAACATGCAGACCTCCCTGTGCTCAGGGTCCATGAGTCTTTGAAGTGAACACATGGAGTCCAAAATGTGGCAGCATCCTAAAGGGTGCTATCTCGGTCAGAGTGTATGTGCAGGAACCCAGAGGTCAGCCTCCTGGACCTCAGTGGCTCCGGGGCTTCTGGGCAAGGTGGGAGCCACTCGACACATAGCCCAAGCTACCTAAGCAACAATATCCTTGCTAAGTCATTTATTCCTACTAAATTCACCGTTAAATCTGATTACTCTATCACATTTACTGATGAATGATGTGCCATTAACAATAATACAGCAAATGGAGAGATTAGCTATACCTTCTTATCTACATAGAGTCACAGTTTTCTTCTTGTGGTCTTGTGGCCGTCAATCTCTATTCTGTTTTGGAAACATTTTAGGCTCTGTCTTAGATGAAAGACCTCCTCATATTAAACGTCAGAATACTTTCATTTGCTTTGTACAATTCTGGCTTCATATATCTATCTAAACCATCCAAGGTGGTGGGGTGGGCGCAAAATACCTTGGAAAGTGGAATGGCAAGGAAACCAGGTGAAGAATTCACTTTCCTGAAATCCAAGTCTCTGAAGTCTATGCTTCACCTTCCCTTTGGCCAGCAAATACTCCCTCATCATCTACACTAACACTGCCGAATTATTTGTCGTAAAATCACAAGCAAGGCTTCAGCCATGAAAGGGGCCTCTAAAGAGTATCAGCAAGAAAAAGTAATGGAGAGGATTTGCTTTATTCTTGCTAGAACATTAGCCCGTTCATTTTCATTACATGAAAAACCAAACCTGCAAGCTTACACTGATGCACCAACATTTGATGGAGTATGAAAGGGTACTTATGTGTGGAGAATGTCAATTTCAAGGACCTAGGTAACATTACCCTAGTTTCACAAACCCATATGCTTGATGCTATAGCTATCATGGCTGAAGTTATCTTTTCCCACTTGTCCCTTCTTCTGTGTTATTTTAGTATACTGCTAGTACACATGAACTTGGGTACACACACACACACACACACACACACACACACACACACAGAGAACATGACTAAAGTGGCCTCAAGAATGCAGAAGACAAAAGTCTGATACTTGACCACAGAAGGTTAGCATACATTCCATCCCAGGTTTTCCTGAGTTGCTTCTTGATTAGGTTTTTTTCATCATGAGTTGCCATTCATTCCCCCCAAATCCATTTCACCATTTAAGTGGTGTGGAGGCCCCATGAAGAAGTAAAGTCGGAGTGTAGTCTAAAGCAGGTGCTCTCCTCTAGGCCTGGGGGATGTTACTCCCTGGTGGGATGCGCAGGGTCAGCAAGCTGGTAAATTATGTGGGCTTTGAAAAACAGTTTGCTTTGTTTAATGGGTTCTAGTTATTTATTTCTTTTTCTTTAATATGAGGGTTTTTTTTTCCTTGAATATGAGTCAGTGAGCAGAATACTTTCTATGAAGCTTTCTTAGGTGTCCTGAATTAGTATATGATAGGTAGAATAATATAATTCATCTTCTACATTTAGAACAAGTAGTATCTGGAAATGTTTTCATAGTTCATTTTGGCAAGATAGTATTTTGTTCAAATATAAAGGTAAATTATACATTAAGATAGTTATTCAAAGGTTAAAGTGACTTTGTGCAATATGGTGATCACTTTGCATGAGCTGCCACAGTGTCTTTAATACTGACTAGGTGTCCTTTACTTAAAAGCTCAGGCCACTAGTCTGCATTCATATGTAGCTTATACTTCAAATCATTTTCACTTGATCACTCATGAAAGCTGTTATTTTTAATGTAAGTAGAACATAAATGATTTTGCAGTCTTAACATGGTTGCATTTTAACATAATAAGAAGAGAATTAAAATCAAAGCATACACGTTTTGAGTGATTGAGACTTTAAATAATGATTTATCTCTGATAAGCAAAACAGAAATTTCATGGTGAAGAGCCTGCTGCACAAAGATTTGATATTCAAGCATTGCAACACTTACGACACTAACCTAGTATTTCTTGCTTCGGAAAAGTGAAGAAAGTTTTCCACCTTGTAAAGGTTAGAAATTTGGTTTTTCTATTTGTATGCTGAAGTTGTTTGTAATAACAACTTGTAATTATTACTTCACATGAAAAGTCGGGCCGCTTTCTGCTGGGTTGGTATGATGAGTCACGGTGCCCTCAGTAACCGTCTGGAGGAACATAAACTGGGGTCGTGGAGCAACATAACAAACATACGTACAGTGACGCTCCCTTAACATTAACAGGCATGAAAAATCTAACTCGTGGTTTTCAATAAGTTCCAAAAAAATCTTCAGTGCCATAGGAAGCTTTTATTGATTGTAGGATTGCGTTTCTTATTGTTGTCTTTCAATACTCACTTGTATAAGATGCTTAAGGAAGAACAATTTCAATGGAAAAAAGGTCTCGATGTGTTGCTGACGCAAGTCAAATGATACAAACTGCTGTAAACCACCTAACTGCTACTTTCCAAGTGAACTGATGTAACAAGTGTGAGATGTGCTGGCATTGATACTTCCTACATTTCCATCTGCCTTGAAAACAGTAGCAAAAACAGTTTTCCCCTAAAAAAAAACTTCTCTTTTTTTTTCAGATGCATAATCTGAGTAAACAAGGTTTGGAACAAAGAACATACTTATTAACAAAAGGGGAAAAAGGAGCATTTCCGCTGAATACTGTTTATCTTAGTGATAGGCTCTCAACAGTTCTACAAGGATATTGGCAATTGCTGCGTTAATGCAGAGGACAAAAGTGTGTGTGTGTGTATATATATATATATATATATATATACATACACTAACGAATCGATACTTATGAAAGGTCAATTTCAAATCTAGCTTGTTTATTTGCTTTAAGTTGTGTTTTACTGATCATAATGCATGCTGAGAACCTTTCCAGCGTGATGACATTTTTGGTAGGACTTTGGCGAGGGACCACATAAAATATTTGTATTATTAGATAATTAGCCGGACTTCTAACCAGTTGATTAATTGGTTGCAGTGTAATGAAATAACAGGTTCACAATAAACCTAAAATATAGTTATTTGGGATTTGGTTCCAAAGGAGAAGGATTTGATGCTCATTAAAGACCGTTGTTTCTTAGGGCTACCGTAACAAAGTAGTCCAGACTGAATGGCTTAAACCACAGAAATACATTTCCTCCTCTGTCCAAGATCGGGACATGTGAAAGTCTGGTTTCTTCTGAGGCTTACAGATGAGTATCTTCTCTCACATACTTACATGTATTCTCTCTCACATAACCCTCTGTGTGTTCGTGTGTGTGTGTTTCTGTGTGTGTATACTAAGTTCTTCTCATAAAGATACCATTATAATGGATGAAGGCCCATCCTATGGATCCCACATTAATTACCTCTTTAAAGGCCTTTTTTCAAATACAGTCACATTCTGAGTAACGGGGTATTAGGCCTTCGACACCTGAATTTAAGGGTGGATGCAATAAAACTCCCGAGGATGTCTGTTGAATAAGTCATTTGCTAGGTGTGACTATGGGATCATGACAGCTGGGTCCTTATGCATGAGATTTGGGATTTTAAGAAGAAAGAGGCGAGAGCTTACTTTCTCTCTGCTCTATGACACACGGGGATACAAGAAGGTGAGTGTGAGTGAGGAAGAGGAGCTTTGCTAAGAGGCAGGCCATGCTGGCACTCCCATCTCAGACTTCGGCCTACAGAGGAGTGGGACACAAATATTTGTTGTATCAGCTGTCCAGTCAGTGGTAACATTTTATAGCAGCCTGAATTAAGACACTAGCATAATTCTTAACTTTATTTTCCGTTCTTGGTAATAAAAACTTCATTTTCTTTCTTGTTTATTAATCTCAACATTTTAATTAATAGCAAATCCAGAATAAATAGTGGAAAGGTAAAAGACAGCATTTATTGAATAAGAGTATAAGTTAGACTTGAAAATTTTGCCCAATTTTTTGGAATTGACACAATTAGCTACTAACCTAATTCCAGGTACAAAAGTACTACAATATTAAATTGACTTGAATTTATTTTTGCTTCTTTTAAAATTCTCTTCTACATTTCTAACAGTACTTTAGGTGGTTAAAGGGCCTTTTAAAATTATTTTTGTCTATCTGGAAAAAAGGTTTGGAAATAACTGATAGCACTGAATTAGTTGAATGAGACTGAATTTTTTAACTTCAATTTTAAAAACAAAAATGTATCTTGGAGATATTATTTGTAGAATGCTAAATTGGAAAATTTTAGAATATATACATTCAGATAGATACATTATGCTTATATATAGTTACACATAGTTATACATAGATGCAAAGCTATTTGAAAAATTTTAGAATATAGACAGACTGATAAATAGGCCGTTTATGAGACTTCTAAGAGGGAACCAATAGCTCTGCTTTGCAAAATTATAAGATAGCCATGAATTAAGTTCTATACATGTTTAATGATTGCCAAATCCTTCTCCAGCTTCCCAAGCTTTGATCTACCACTGAAACACTTCAAGTCAGGGGTAAAATCTGGTGCCTATTTAACGGGATATAACAATTTAACATGCCTATCCCAGTTAGGACCCGGCAGTGATATAAATACCAACATTGATATTATGCTGTGTGAAATTTCGTCTAGTCCAAATAGTAGCTTATAGCTGACACTGAACTAGTTAACATAGAGAGGATGCTATTGAAACAGAGGACAAACTATAGATTCAGGCCAAGCAGTAAGAAAAACTAATGTATAGAGATTGAACTCTCTACAAATTATTTTACACTTCTTAAAAAGGCTTCCTATGTTCCTTCATATCTCTGGTAGAAAAGAATTTTGTTTTAACAGCTGCAATTCCCCAAAAAAGTGACATTTTACCCTCCTATTAAGAGGACAGAATGTGATTGATACTTTAAATAGTTATCTACAGACTATTATGGATGTTGTCTAATTTTCAATCCATCAAACCATATATTGGTGTGATTATTACATTGCGGGTAGGTATTGGAGATAGGAGCTAATGGCTTTGAAATCACAGTCCAACTTTAATCAACATAGATTTTTTTTTAAATTCATTGAAAATATGTATTTGTTTGCATCAGCTTTGTTTTCTTTTATCTAAGGGGAAATTCTTTGATGTTTGACATTCAAAGTTAAAATATCAGGCAGATGAAAGTCTGAGAAAATTATAGGAGAAAGAAGACACATAGTTTCTTGGAACCAAGAGTACAGGGGCAACATTTCCTCCGGGATGAGAGAAGGGAAGAGTCCACCTGCTACCTGTAACCCCTGCTATCCTCTGTGCTCATTGGTAATGGAGGTCACGTGGGGTTTCAACAGGGAGGATCTTATCATCAGGAGACAGACACAATTGAATGCGTAATGGTTCCTGGAGATGTTGAACAGCCCCTGACGTGTAATCCTTTCTGCCTCTAGCTTTTGGTCAAGCTAACATGGGATACAAAAGCTCAGGAGGAAAAGAACTGAGAGTATCGAATCTCTTTTCCCTTTCTAAATTTATTTTTTATTTGTATTAGTACATGTTTGTAGTACACAATGATTACATTCACTGTGGAGAGCTGGAACATGTACATAACAAAGATTCTAATTCTTTTTACACCCCCCCTTTTCGAAGTCATTGATCAAGAGTGTATGTTGGCCATACCACAAAATTTATTTATTTAGTATTTGCAATAACTGACCCCCACACTTCCCACATCACAAGAACGAAAACAAATGCTTTCATTTAAAATTTTGTTTAAGGCAAATATTTCATGGCAATCAAACTGCTAATTCTGATGTATGAAAATGGCAAGTTGCGGTCATTTTAACCAATTATCTGATAAATCCTATAAATAATGCTCATGTATTTGGTTAATTAAATATTCTAAGTGTTAAATACTCTGTGTTGAGTTGAAGCAATTCACAACAAAATTTACATTTCCTTCTATGGCAGTTTCTCTAATCTTGAAACCTGAATTTTATGGATGTTTATCTAAATCTGTTTTTACATTTGTGTTGAGTAAATTAACTTCATATTTATTAAGTTTTGATGCTGGTATTTTATAAAACTAGATCTAAGAGGCGAGATTCAAATGCAGGTTTTGTAATCATAACTACTACCGTATTTTGACTCACCCCTATTCCTTACTAACTCAACAGTACTGCCGTGCTTCAGATTTTCTACAGGGGCAGAATGGCAAAGAATACAAATATTTGCTTCAAAAATATGAAGAGAATAGAGGCACTAATACATGTAAAACGCTTAGGACTTTGCCAGACATGCTGAAAATGTTAGCTCTTATTAACACACAAATAGCCTGAAGCCGAATTTTTCTCTTTTACCTGTAACTATGATCCCTTCTTCTGACCAAATGAATTCTTGACTATATCTGAGGGAACTTTAGGCCCTGAACTAAAGGAGAGGCGGAGGAACAAGCATGACTTTCATTTAAATAATATAAGGGCAAATTAATCTTGCACACTGCCTACATAATCCTAATGATTAGTCCCCAGGCTGATCCATCATCAGTAGTTTGTAACTAGTCTGCTCCTTACCCTGGAGTAAAGCTGAAGGCGCTTCTTTCTTGAACAAACTAGACATTAATTAGGGTGGGCAAGGCTCTACAATATATAATTGCTATTGTAAAGTACACGGAATGTTAGAAGTAGCAGTGAACGTCTAATAAAGAAAGAAAAAATACAATTGCTCTTCCTAAAGGAGGAAGCAAGAGCACTTTGTTTCTGAAGAAAGGTAAAGTTAGAGTAGGAAAAAAACGATTGAAACCATTCTCCCTTTCCAGAGATTTGATGCGCGAGATGCAGGGAAGTTTAGGGCGACCCTCGATGACCTCCTCCGATGCCCAACAGAATAGCAGTCAGATACAGAGAAGCTGATACGCTGGTATCTTTGCAAACTGCACAGCATTTCCCTTCCACTTCACACCTCACCTCCTGGACGCTTCACCAGGACGTGAGGTCCTGTGGTCACCGTTGTCTTTCAGAGTCACCTATCAGTTCTTTACTGCTTCTATTTTGTATTACAGTAATAGTCTCTCTATTTTCAGTGTCTCTCATCACCAAATAACCTGCACAATACTGTCAGGTTAGTCTTCTGACTACTCTCTGTCCCCAAATGGCCACGTTGTTGCGGTACAGTGTATCCTCCGTCCCGTCTCAACCTATTCTGCTCGTTTTATTCCACTCCTATACCCTGATCTGATATCCTAACTGAAATGCTCATCACTTTCTGAAAATGTTAGACATCTTCCTACTAAAGTCCTTTCTACTACCGGTCCCTGTTTGCATTCTAGGGTGCCACTAGAAGATGGTAGAAACTTGAGGAGGTGGGGCCTAGCTTTAGCTTTGTTAACATCATGGTTTTTGCTTGGATTCCTCTTAACTACTGGCAATTGATAACATTTGTTGGTACTGAGGTACGTCAAACACGACATCACCCATTACATCATTTTTAGGTTCCTGGTCAGGTGTGATCTTCTATTGCTTTTCTTCAGTTGATCTTCCACGACATTCTGTGCTGCCCGCTGCCTGCACATTACTCATCTTTTTCCCCGAGTATTATGCCTTGTAATTTTCCTGGTGCTCAAAGGCGCGGATCCTGTGTCCCAAGTTATTTTTGAACACTTAGATCAGTATATCCTAGAATGCTAGCAGGGACTAGTGGTCCCGTAAAAGATGATTTTAGATGATATTGAATGTAATAATAAGAAACATATTACCATTTTTAAAAATCCTTGTGGTTGCATCAAGGAAGAACCTGCAGTTGGAGATGATCTCTAAAATCTCCATAACTACTGATTTTTAAAAATAAAATCATGCAGTCTTTGATCACCTTTAGCTAGTACTTTAATTGTTTTGTTTTGTTTTCCATTGCACGTATTTTTCTAGTTAAGCTAACCAGCTAAATAACGTACAGGTGGGATGAGGATCAGGCCAGGTGATGAAGGTAGTCTGGGAATGACCAAGGTGCTTGTGTGTCTACCAGGGCGATCAGGTCATAGTCAGCCCTGATCTGCATCAGATGATTCTCTCATCACATTAGCCTCAGAAGAGAAGTAGGTGCAGTATTGTGAGAGGACGCCACCAATCTTCTCTCTCATTGCCAGCTGAAAGGACAGTGCCCCTCACTGCTAACTTATTCATAGGATAAAGAATCCAAATGCACCTGCAAGGAACCATTTACAATGACATTCCTTCTATTTAGCCTTTTCTATTCTATACAAAAACTTTGTTATTGTAATGTTCTGGAAGATACTTCTAAGAGCGTGTTAAAATATGTGGATTCTTTATTAGGTAATTTACACAAACATAAGAAAGACTGAGTGACTGTCATTTTCCTTTGCAAATAGTCGCTCGTAAGGAGGTAGTTTAACACTAAATAGACTGTTATTGCTGTGGACTGAGTTGTGTCTCACTAGCATTGGTATCTGAGGTCCCAACCCTGCCCCATGTGATAGTATTTGGAGACAGAGCTTCTGGAAGGTTTAGAGCTTGACGAGGGCCTGAGAGCAGGGGCTTCGTTTTGAGATTTGTGCCTGTGTAGGAAGAAATACCAGAGAGCTTTCTAAGATGCAGTGAGAACATGGACATCTGGGAGCCAGGAAGACAGCCAGACCCCAAAGATGATGGTTATTCCTTAGGAATAGGGTAGAATAGAACTTTCTGAATAATAGAAAATAATAAATTCTCATTGCTTAACTGTTCAGTCTAGGGTATTTTATTATTATAGCCCAAGTAGACTGATGGGATTATATTACTTGGTACAACTCTATCGAAATGGAAACAAAGGACATTCATGGAAGTGTCTAGGCACAGCGAATATTTTAAAGACTCTTTGGGAAGTGCACGGCTGCTGAGGCTCCTCCGCACCTCTTTCAGCACCGTGTCCCTTGGGGAATGGTGCCGTCTACCTCTGAAAGCTGGATGGGTGAGGTATATCCCCTGCCTGGAGCAGCAGACAAGGGAGAAGCTTCTCTCATTGCCTAAAGAGGAAGAGCAGCCTTTGAAAAGTCTCTTTGTGTAAGCAGGTGAAACTACATGCAGTAGTTTTGTTAGAAAATTTCTTGCTGTAAATACTGACAGTATTATGTAGGACATGACTAGATAGACCAATGTGAGTCCATCTAATCTATCTTCTATTGTAAGATATGAGTTGATGCATCTAAGTGGGTACAACAGTCTACTTACAGGCATTTGAACTTGAGTTTTCCTAAGTAGTATAAAGATTCTTACTTCATAGAGGAATTATGATGTAATGATTCAGAATTGTCCCTGTGTGTTTTTATCTGTGCTTGCTCTGAACGAGTAGGCTGTTGTTCATTATAGAAACTCCAGCCACACTTTCACAGTAGATTGTAGTGATCAACGATGTTCAAGGATACACTGAGTCCTTGGCTTATGTGTTCGCATCCTAGAAGTTCCAGGGTCTTCTATAGTGTCACTGTGACTTCCTATTTCATCACCATAGGTTCTTGTTTAATTTCATAACACCACCACTTATTTCATTTGGAGAATACATGGAAATCAACTATTAGAGGACAGGGAGGGTATCGGGGGATGGGGCCTGAAATGAAAGGGTGATAGTAGGGGTGAAAGTAACCAAAGTATGTTATATGCATGGACAAATATGCCCAAACCAAACTCATTATCCCTTTAACTGATATGTACTAACAAGACAATTTTTAAAATGTATTTTAAATATTATAATTCCAAGAATTAAAGATATTTAGTCGAGTGATTTCCTTTTTTCTTTGATGTCAACTCTTCAAAAAACCTTCTTTTAATAACTTGAATAAAGAAGAGAAAACAAATGAAGATAATTTATATATACTGACAAGAAATCACATTTTTTCCACATGGGTATTAACATTGAAAGAAATAGTCTTTTGAGCAGTTGGTTAAAAATTATATTTAACCAACATATGATTAGCTATTTAGCAAAAATATAATTTTAGATAATAATTAGGAAAAGACAATTCCAAATTCACCTGTTAGTTCCAGACTTTATATGTTGCTTAGGGATGTGTCTTACAATCTTCGTCTTTGTGATAATTGTGATTATGATACTCCTTTGTATCTCAAACAAAAACATCAACCTGCACATTTCTAAAAGTAAAATCATATAATAGGAATGATACTTCAAAGGACAGATGAGGGGTCAGGGATTTATTTATCTTTCAGACATTTTGAAATCGCTACTCTCTTTCACTTTTTTTCTTCCATTAAGATAGTGGTTGGAAAATTCCCCCTAACATTTTTGTGACCTAGGATCTGAAATAACAGAAATAAAACAGCCAGACTGAATTGTGTTTATTTTTCTCTTAGTTACAGATTTTAAGGAGAATGGGTACACACAAAAAGTAGACTAAATCAAGACCAAAACTAATAAACTCAGACTCCAAATGTCAATCAGCAGAAAGTAATGTTGATATTCAACAAATTACAAATTTATTTCTAAGTCAAAAACACTTAAATCTTATTGGAGAAACTTGGTTATATAAATGCATCACATGACAGCTGCCACTCTACAGTTAATTTTGGGGGCTCACAGAGTTTGGGAAGCCTTTCTTTGAGGAGCAAGGAAGTGATGTTGATCAAAGTAGAAACAGTGTTTAAAGGCATTGTGGTTCAGTACCACACGATCTCTCCCATGATCATAAATGCCACATTATGCTAGTCATATAGCAAAGAAATGTACAATGTAAATCACTAATACTTTTTCCCCTCCAATCAACATTTAAGAACTGTCAACTAGTACAAAAAGTTCTTGTTAATTCATTTTTCTGTAATGGTAAATTTTGATCACTGGCAATATAAATATTGTATTTTATTCACAAAACTGATTTGCCTTAAGATTCAAGGACTTACCAGTTCCCCCACCTTTGCGGTGCATAGAGTATGCTATATGGCAACAAGAATGTCACATGCATTTTTTGATGGACACGATTATTCATTGAAAGCAGAAGTGGCAGAAAAAACTCACCCGAGAGTATTTCCATAGAAGAGGCTAAATTATGAAGACTGTATCTAAAATTACATTAGTGCTCTCAAACTACAGGAAGCTTGCTAATAGTCATGTTCATTAATTTTATCTCCTTTGGTTCATTAATTTTATGTTGTTGATTTCAAAAATGACACTGTTTCTAGCCTGAAGATTATAAGTCTTCCTTTGCCTTTTTTTTTTATTATTATCATAACTGGTCCAAATTAGGTTAAACTACATTCGTGGCACATAAGCAAAACTGAGTAAACAAAGTTAGTCTTTTATGAATGAACCAAAAAGATTGCCAATTAAAAAAGAACACATCCTGAAAATTCTTCTGAGTAAATACTTTGCCCTCTTCTTAATGAGACCAAGACCATTAGTAACAAGGCTTATGTTGGATAACAATCACATTCAGATCAAATGGGATTGTGTGAATACTGAATTGTAATATGATCATGTTTGTGCCCAGGAGATAGAGTTAGGGCGAGTTAGGCATATCACTGGTCAAGAGCATATTTTATTGAGATCTTCTGGGCACACAGCATCATATTCTTTGTGTCCTTTCAAGCCCGTATCTGTCTGTGGAGAAAAATGGCCATCTGCCCCCATAAGACAATGACAGAAACAGGCTGTGTGTATGTGTCCATGTCCAATCAGCAGCAATATGCATAGTAATATGTGGCACAGCTTGTGTAATGAAGTTCCCAGCGTGCAGTCTGGAAAGGTATCCTCCAGTGTGCACGGTGATTTATTTCCTCTGTCAAGAGGCAGGACAGCCAAGACTTGTCCTTCCCTACTCTACCTGCACGAACACTCTGTCATCATAGGAAGTGGTAATGGGTCCTGCAAATGGCATGCAGGGCATCGTTTCGAACCCTGCATTTAGCTGGGCCGTCTCCCCTCCCTTTGAACTCTGACTAGAACATTACAGGAGACGTCTTCGAAAACAAAGCCACATCTAGTCAGAGGGACTACCACACTGTGTTATTGTCCCAAAGCAGTATTTATTATGATGAATAAAAGCACTCTAGCTGCGGTAAGGGTATATAGAAAAGAAATAGGAATGATTTTGCATATCATTCAATAACTTTTACTAGGTAAGGTGGAGAAAAAGCAAGTCATGTATGCTTCTTAAATTTTCAAAGTATTTTACGATAGTGGCCACTATTTCTAGTGCTAACATGTAGCTATTAACTGTGTGGTTTTCCTTGACCATTTCTATTAATCTTGATCTTGAATTTGAATTGTTTTTTTTTTCTCTTTTTGACCATAAGGAAGTATATCCAACAAGAGCTATTTTCCTTCAAACCAGATTTTTATTTAATGTAATTAAATAAGCTTAAATTTTTTAACTAAACAGTTCTTCAGTTTTAAATTTATCAGCTCTAATTACAGTAATTATTAAATAAGAAAACACTTCTATTTTTCAAAATATTGGAAAATAGAGAATAAAATTAAACAAAAAATCCGTGAACATTTTGGTACAAGTTATTCCTGCTACTAAGATTCTTGGCATCAAGTGTTTCTGTAAATGCTTTTACACTGAGTGTCTCTTCACAGGATTTATTATTCAGAAAGCCATTATAATTTGTTTTTAGAAAATACATCTTAGATTGTGGAACATTCGTTTGGGAACTTACAAGTGGGGAAATCATTTCTGATGTGTTGGTAGGTGAAAAATTTAGTGCTGAAAAACAAGTATGAGGAGAAACTCTTTTTCTAGAGGAATAGAGAAATGATCCTAATGTCCAAATCAAATAGTTCTGATGAAAATGTTTTATTAAAGGGACCTCTTTCTAAGGACTTCACTGGAGAGAAACATGGTACCTATTTATCCAGGTCTTCTGCAGAAGTGCGATGTCGTAGTGGATTCCTCATCTGTAAAACAGGAACAATAGTCTTTTGTCATTGTAAACCACAGAGTTTTGCAAGGTAAAATAAATTGTGCCTAGAAGTTTTTGCTTTCTATGAGTTCAGATTCAAGGATTCTGTTCTGTTACCATAAGGGATCATTTTGCTATTTCTCAAATTTTCTTTTAGGTTTTTCAAGCAAGTATCTTACTTTGTCTTCAAAAATTTTCATGTAGTGTAGAGTTTTTCATGGAGAAAACGCTTTCAAACACTAAATTCAATCCGGGGATAGTGGCACATATCTGTGATTCCAATACTCTGGGAGGGTGAGGCAGGAAGGTTGCAAATTCAAGTCCTGCCTGGGCAATTTAATGACATGTGTTCGCAAAATAAATAAAAATAAATAAATAAATAAATAAAATGAAACAGGACTGGAAATGGCTCATTGGGAAGGAACTGGATTCACTCAGCAATAGTATAGGAAAAAAAAAAGATTAAGTCCACTCCTCTTACTTAAATGGTGAGATTGCTCTACACATTGGATTGTGGATAGTAGGCCCCCCTGCCCCTTTGGTGGCCTTTTTTTTTTTTTTTTAATTGCTGGCCTCTTGTATCTAGTTGGAATCCAGTTATCCTGTTTATGAAGAACAGAGAGATGAAAAGCTTGCACTAGTGTCAAAAGTATTGGAAGATCAGAATCAGGTTGTGTGGTCAAAAATAAGAGGCAACTTACAGATCAAGCTGTCCCGTTAAAGTGAGGGACCTGAGAATACTGAGTTAGGCCACTATCTAGATCATGAAAATCAGTGATTTCCATCAAGATGACAGCAGAAAGTGTTATGTATCATGATTGCATTTGAAGGTATAGCAGGAGCGAGCGAGCCCTCGGAAAAGTTACAGCACTTCTCTGACCCTTAGAGTTCTCCTCCTCAAATCTGGGTAAAACGTTTTTTTTTTTTTTTTCTTTTACAAATTAGACAAACTCCAGGAGTGAAACAAACACTTGGTGATATATGGAGACTACTACAGGGAAATAACTTTTGAGGCTTTTCAATATTTGATTAAGTGCTTTACTTACTTTTGGCTTTAAGGTTACTTCACACTTTAAGATTTTCTACCAAACAGGATTTTTCAAACACTGCAGTATTCCATTCAATAGAGGCCAACACCAACACTCATGTCTCACGACATCTGTGTCCCCATAGAGCTCAAAACCCAAAATGTCATTGTTTACATGAATGAATTAAAAGTTTATAAGCTTTCACAATGAGACAGGCATGCATATGACTCTCTGTATTATATTCTATTTTAAAAATTAGATCTATAATGTGGATAATTAAAATGAAATTTGTTTTTTGGTAATAATTTCTAATAAATGACTTTTTAGAAAAACCACAAAATAATAGTGATTATTACTTAACATTATACATTTTGAACATAACTACTGTCTTTGGGATTTGGGGATGCATCTGAGCTGTCTTTAAAGGATAAGAAAATAAAGAAACATAAAGATTATTAGTTGAGTATGTGATAAAGCATGATAGTGTCTATCAACTCTCAGGAGATTTTAAATTCATCAACATAAGATCCCTGTAATTTCCAGGAATGCTAGAATAACATAGAAGGTCATATTTATAATGGCAATGTCTGCTTCCATTTAAAGTTCTAATAGATAAAAGTATTGCTTCAATACTCTCCCCTTTGAAGTGAAGGAGTATGAGTCATTTCTATGAGGTATCAACTTAGTGGTGAGTAGTGTTGTGACTCAGTTATTTAATTTGTTAATCAACCAAAAATCCCTAGAAACTATGATGGTTGATCATATCATATATCTATATTATATATATATATATATATATATATATATATATAAAATGTATATGTATCTATATGTGTATATATTATATATATGTAATATTTTTTACGATATTGGGGATTAAACCTGGGGCCTTCTTCCTGAGCTACATCCCCTGCCTTTTTATTGTTATTTTAATTTTTTTTAATATTTTGAGATGAGATCTTGCCAAATTGCTAACTTGCCCAGACAGAGCTCAAATTTATGGCGCTCCTGTCTCAACCTCCTAGCGTGCTGGGATTACAGGAGTATGTCACCACATCTGCGCCTGACTACATAATTCCAAATTTTTATTCTTAGTCACATACTATTTCTTTTTTCCCCTTTAACCTATAACATAATGCTGGTAAAAGTCAGAAAACACAAGAAACAGGATGAAACAAGATGAGTCAAGAGAATGTAACTCTCCGCAATTGTCTAAAGATGGTCTTTAGTCTCTTTCATCTGATCAGAATCCTAAGTAGCACATCAGGATTTGTATCTATTACCGAAAAAGCCAAAGTCAGAAGAACAAACATGTATAGTGAAGAATAGATCTGCTTTGTATTTTATCTATTGGGATAAAAGTTCTTTATAATTATTACATTTTATTTGTGGATGTGTGAATACAAAGAGACTAAGTCCTTTAAAAATCATCATGTGAAGGAAAAAAGACCAACAAAAGTTGTATTTTAAAAAGTATTTACTGAAAATTCACAATATCAGTTTAGCTAGGAACGTTCATCTAATTTTGATTTTTAAAAGTTAGATTTCAATTGGTAAGCTGGTAGGCTTTCAGTATGAATTCGAAGGTGCTGTGTTATTACTTATGAATTTCTTCAAAATCAGGATTTTTTTTTCATGACATGGTTAAGTTACCGTAAGTGAAATGTTATGAATCACTTCTTAAGTGGGAAAGGTTAAGGCATCTTTCATGGTATACAATTTATTGGAATGTGAAAATTATTTTATATAATAAAATATTTTCTAACATGCAATAATTTTTTTTTTAATTTTTAAACCAAGAACATGTATTGGTACATTTTACATATAATGATCACATTCATCACATTTATTTTGTACCTGTACATGATGCATCTTGGTTCTCCCCCCTCTTCCCCACCCCTCCCCCTGTTCCCTCCCTCCATATTTACAGCAGGTTTATTCATCATTTTCCATATTTTCCCTTTGCCTTTTCTTTCCTTTGTTGCCTTTCTGCTTTTCCCCTTCTTTCTTTCTAGTACTCCTCTCCTTTGTATATTATCTTCCTTTTATATAATATCTATTACACCTCTTTGTCCTTATTTATAATTATGAGTTCTCATATCAGAGAGACAATTCAATGTGTACTCATGAGTGTCTGATTTATTTCACTTAAGAGTATATTCTCAAGGAATATCCATTTATATACGAATGACTCCCGTTTATCCTTTTTTATGGCTGTGTAGTACTCCATTGTGTAGAAAAACCACATCTTCTTTAGCCATTCATTGGTTGTTGGGCATTTATGTTGTTTCCAAGACTTAGCTATTACAAATTGTGTTGCTATGAACATGGTTGTGCATACGTTCCTATGGTATGATGATTTTAATTCTTCTGGGAAGATCCCCAGTAGGGGAATAGCTGGGTCAAATGGAACCTCCAGTTGTAGTTTTTTGAGGAATCTCCATATTGATTTCCACAGTGGCTGGACCAGTCTGCATTCCCACCAACAGTGGAGGAGGGTTCCTTTTTCCCTGCAGCCCCTCCAGCATTTGTTATTGGTTGATTTTTCCACATTAAAACAGAAACACTAAATATACTGGAGAACAGAATAGGAAGAACCCTCGAAGACATAGGGTAGGAAAAAAATTTATGAACAGAACCCAGACTGCACAGGAAACAATACAAAGAATCAGTGCTTGGGACCACATGCTATTAAAAAAACCTTTTGCACAGCAAAAGAAATCACCAACAGAGCAGGGCAAAAACCCACAGACTGGGAAAAAATTTTTGCTAGCTATCCATCGGACAAAGGTCTAACATCTAGAATATACAAAGAACTCAAAAAAATTAAACCTCTAAAATTTAAAGACCCAATCCAAAAATGGGCAACTGAAATGAATAAATATTTCTCAGATGAAGAAATAAAAATGTCAAATAAATATATGAAAAAATGTTCAACATCACTAGTCATCGGAGAGATGCAAATCAAAACAATGTTAAGATTCCACCTCTCTCCAGAAAGAACCATGCAATAATTTTTAAGAAGTCTTCTTAAAATTAATATTTTTGAAAAAAAAATTAATATTTTTGTCACATTCTATACAGATGGATAAAGGAATTTTTAAGTGATAAGAATGCTCATCAAAATTAAATTATTCTGTGAAAGAAATTCATAAATTAAAAACTTGGAAAATACCTATACAATTGTATTCTACAAGGAATTATTCCATTGACTTCCACTTCAAAGGCCACACTATGTTTATGGTCTTCTAACTATGGAAACTTTTCAATTAAATTAGAAAAGAAAAGCCATAATTGGATGCTCTAAAATCTCTATTACAATTTTGAATAATGCACAATGAAGCCATATTGCATAACAGATGCGCTCAGAGGGCTGTTTGGGGACGATTAACACCTCAGTGAAGTCTGATTATCTTCTACCTCTCTATCTATCTGTATCTTTCTAGCTCTCTCCCTCCCTACCTGTCCATCCACACACACTTAGCTGTGTATTCCAACAAGCCAGCAACACTAGCCATTTGCACTTACCCACCACGTCTGAATGGCTTAGGCGTTTGATCAGCCATAGAGAGAGAGAATTAAAGAGTATAGAACTAATTGGTATTGAATATTACACCAAGCCTCTGAAAGGCTATTATTTAGTGAATTTCAATTATACTAGTACAACAATTTCTCTCTATGCTAATAACAAAAATAAATTTTAGAAGATGCTTAATCATCTGTCTTCCAGTTGTCTATGCTCTGTATTTTCTCTTGCTGAGGCCCTGGGGCCCTGCCAGACCTCGAAAATGCATCTCCTTGGGAATTTGTGCCTCACTGTAGCCTTAATCCTTGTCCAGTCCCAGAGGTTTTGTGGATCCCAGTGCCTCTCCCACTTATTAGAAATGGACTGCACTTTCACTTATACCTTGAGGAAATTAGAGTTTCTGCATATCAAAGGGGGTTTCTTGCTCTATCACCAAACTGAGAAAGGGCAGAATCAAAACAACTGCCAGAGAGAAGGTCTCCCTGGTGTTATATAGAATGACAATGTATTTTTCCATTGGTTCAATGTGATAATAAAGCAAGGAATAAACACTGGCAAAATTACTTTCAAAATGAATTTTGAACTTCTATTTTCCCCCTCATCTTTACTGGGCAATCAAGTATTTTGGTAAAACATTTCAATGTGCTTTTAATTTGGAATCCAAGTGGCTATATTACATTTATATATGTATTTATTTTAGCCCTTGACCAATGAGTACAGTCCTTACAGAAACTAAGTCAAATCGAACTAAAATTCTCTCAATCTTCTCTGATATTTCAGAAGACTTCTAAATTTAGAAGGATGTTTAACAGACACAAAACAGTGTGAGCAAACCCCAATCTAGGTTTTGTTTCATTCAAATCATTGTTCAGATGGTTCTTATTTTTTAATATTAGGTCTGTCCTGCAGAAATAACAGATGAACCCATTCACTAAGAGCATGTGTTTTAATGGGAAAATTTCTGTTTTCTTGCAGTCTGATCTCCAAAGCAAGTTAATAGCAGCCCAGCATGCCTGTGATTTAACCACACAGGCTTGCATTTAAAGAACAGTTCATATCCTCTTAGGTAGCCTCTTAGTTGACCTTAAGCAAAAGAGAGTCCTTAAATCCATTCTTTTGTGCTTCTGTAGGGATAGAATAACAGAAAATTAATAATAGAAAATTAAGAAGATTCCTCTGACTGTGGACTGCAATACTAGAGGAGTAGATGAGAAGGGCAATATATTGACCATTTCTTCTCTCTTCTTTCCCTCTCTTTCTCTCTCTCTCCCTCCCTCCCTCCTGTGCAAGGAGAGCCCAAAGCAAAATCTGTGGAAAATAGCTCAGTGTTCATCCGTTAGCATTTTACCGCTCAGGTACTACTAATACAAATTCAAAAAATGCTAATAAAGTCTGAAATTTCCCAGTAGGGGAGTAATGGAACACTTTTGAAAAAGGCACTTTCAGTTAATGACTAAGGCATTTTTTGCTAACAGCAATTTTGGCTTCTTATCCCAGGTGGAGAAAAATGCATTAAACAGGAGATTAAAATGTCCTTTCAACTGCTTGGTAATGCCAGCTGCTGCTTTAGGGAAGGCATCCACGAAGCGGCGTTGAGTCGATGGCGGTTCTGTTCCAGGGACGCAGTGAGTACGAAAATCCCTCTGCATGGGGGTCTCTTTAAATATGCTGTGTACGCACAAATAGCAAGTGTAGGAGCTCGGCTAGGACGGTAAACTGTACAATCTGTTCTTTGCATTTTGGTTGCTAATTAAGAGGTGACATACAGTATGAATGCACAGAACCTGTTGAAATTCTGTCAGGCTCTGTCTTTGCTTTCACATGTTTGAATGCTATTTAATAAGGCATCTTAATTGAAAGCAGAGAAATACATAAAAGTAGAGTACAAATATGTTGAATTAGGATTGTGCAACAGCATGTGTGTGTGCTGCTGATTTCTAACCCCTCAGAACTTCTCTCTTAGACAGCTACTCTACTTCGTGAGCGCGATATGCAAATTCCGTGATTTTCTTCTTGCTGTGGGGGATAGAGCTGGAGTGGAAAGTTGGAAGCAGAACTTGCAAACACAAATGCGAACTTAACAGTGACTGTGACATAAAGGAAAAATGGTCTCTTTTGCCAAGAAATACCGTTTTTTATGAGGAGCTTTTAAGCAAGCAAGATGGAAAAAAAAAAAAAAAAGTGGGTCACTTACATTTAACAATGTATTGTGTGTGTATATTTTTTAATAGCCAAATGCGTATTTTCTCTCAGCTTTTCTTCAGTGTATGAAGCCAGGTTAATAATGAGCTTCATTTTTTGCAAATTGGACTCGTACAGGAAAGATAATGAAGGAAGAAAAAGACACAGCTGGAGGTGAAGCCCTTGATCCCTGTGAAGATTGTAATGCTCGAAACAGTAACATACTGAAGTTTACCCGAAGTAGAAAAGTTCCCAGCATTAAAATTTCAACTCTGCTTTAGTTTCCTCATTTGTAGATAGAGGCTAATAAGCTGAAAAAATAGGAAGCATTTTGAATTTGCTTTGCACATACCAAGTGCTCAAAATAATGTGCTCTTTGATTCTCGACCCTTGGAAATGGTCAATGGATTTAGGTAATTCAATGATTATAGATTTTCTTCATAGAATTCTCATTGCCAGCCTTTTTTCTTGAGATAATTTTTTCTGCATGTGTTTTACTAACATTAACTAAAAACTTTACTTGTACCTTGCAAATGAAAGGTGAAGGCATTATGTAAAAAGCCATATATGTACTCACATTAGTGATCAGTATTAGCTTCAAAAGGTACGTTTTAAATTTGAGGGTTCCTTTTAATTCCTATGCATAATGTTCCCATCTTCTCAGTCTCCTGGCTCGCTCTCCTCACAGACTTGGGTAGGTGTTCACGTGATGCCAGGTCCACTGTCTTTGGCATTGAATCTCAGCAGCATGGAAGCCAAAAAGATGTACAAACAGCTATGGACAAGCGACAAGTTGCTCCGGACTGTGTGTCTTCATTTGAGTTGTGTAAACCATCAGAGTTCCGGACCTGGCCCAGATTCGCACTTCCCTGAAACAGAGTGAAGAGGGAGCGTCAGAAACAGTCGTCCATTATTACATCAATAACATAGGAGGACTTGAATTAATGACTTCAACCAATGTGTTATTTAGATTTTATTTTTAAACACCACACCTAGAGCAGTAAGTCCCTACTCGTACCTTCTTTGACATAAAAGTTTAAAAATTTAGAAAATAAGAAACCTAAACTCTAATTTGTAACTAGTATTTAGGCAAATCTAGAGACAGGAAAGGAGGAAGAAGGAAAGAAGTTTCGTTTTGACATTTGTTCCAATTTCTGGAGCCAAAATTCAGATATCTTTTCATAGGAATGTACCATGTTTTAAAAAAAAAAACAGTGTATCGAATCATTGAATTTTCAGAATGTCTGTTGGGATAATTCGATGTAGTACCACTACTAGTTTTTAAATACTGGACATGGAATTTAAAAAAAGTTATTTTTACTAGAACATATTTGCAATATCTAATGATTACACTCCTTGTGGGGAGTTGGTACATGTACATAAGATATTTTCTTTCTTTTTATGTCTTCTTCCGGGCCCTCCCCTCTCTCCATCTCTTGGTAGTTTTCCCTTTGCTGAAGATCTAACTCCCTGTTTCCTACAGTCTTTTATTTTACATTTTATTTTATTTATTTAGGTTTTTAATGCAAAATTATATTCCTAATGAATTGGAAAGTGAATGACTCTCTTTGGGGCTAAATGCAGGATTAGCTGAGATGATTCCCTAAGCACTTTTGAAAAGTGTTAGCTTCCAAACAAAAGAGAAGAGTCATTGTATAAAGAATTCTGTGCTGAGATGCTTTGCAATTCTGCCCTGTAACGAATAAGAATGTAAATATTGTTAGAGATTTCAGGCTCCTAATCACTAAGAAAATAAAAATCATACTAATGCCTTTAATTACAAGTCACTTCATAATATTAGTTACCGTAAGAATTCAGTTTTCTTGGTGAATGCCAGTTAAAAACATCGCAATTACAGGCTCTTACAGATACTTGGTGCCTCTATTTCTAAAGTTTGTGTGCCTTCCCCTCTGGTTTTAAAACTGAAGTAACCGCTTTACCCCATAATTACTTGCTATGTAAATACCCATCAATAGATGATTGACTTGGCCATTTCCATTTAATTAAAAGGTCAACATCAACATATAAATACTTTTTATTTAATGATAATATTTGTGCCCATAGCCACACAGGTAGATTAGTATCCAAGACAAATTTATTTTGCTGTGTGCATTGAGATACACAATGTGAATCTGATGTCACGGGGACACAACACTGAATTCCCCATGTGTCATTTGAAGATGATACTGCATAATAAATGCACACAAAATGCTGTGTGTAAAATTATTAGTCATGTATAGTTTTTGAGTAGATTGGATAAAAAGAGTGAGAACAAATCATTCGAGACTTTCTATGCAGGTACCAAAATGTACATATCTGTTTATTCTCATACTACCCCTCCTTGAAGCACAGCAGAGGAAAGAGGAAAGAGTGAGGAGTAAGACTTTCCAAATGTGTTCCTCTGTTCTGGAGAGGGTCTGTGGGGAGAGAAGGGTGAAATGGAGCAGAAAGATAGAGGCAGTCAGGTGGGTTATGTGATGGGGTAAAGAGCAGGCTAACTGAATTTGCAAGTGATATGAAATAGGGACTTGTCAGGAACAGAGGGGAAGACGACTCTGGCAGTCTTAGTCAATGACTTACTGAAAAAGTTACTTTGACTATTTATAATTTGCGCACTTAGTTCTTTTCCACAGGAATATCCAATAATCATTCGATCACCCAGTGCTCACCACATATACCCGAAATATTCCAGCCCCTTTCTACCCCAAGGAAGGATACAAAGATCACAATAAATACGATCTTTATTTTTTCAGGTTACCTGGCTTAGAGATACATTTTCTCTAGAATGTTTTAGTTAAGCACAGGGAACATGATAATATGAGTTATTTGGATTTTACTGGCTCTTAATTTAGAATTTTCACAAAAGTCAATTCAGAACTTAATCTGAAGGCGAATGCCATGGAGTAAATTTGTAGATTAAAAGCACCCTGGAAGCAGGCTGCATAAAAAGAGATGGAAGATCATGATCATGCGCCTTTGGTGAATTAGTAGCTGTTCCAACCTTGTCCTTGTTACCATTACGCTAGGATGGAGAAATACATTTTATGTCTCAAGGGTTTGGGTCTGTTGACTGTACAAAAATATTTCATCCTTGCTTTAATTGAATGTGGCTTCATTTTTGAGTGATGCAAGGTGCCTGACTGTCAGTCCTAGAAGAAGCTTGCTTTTCTGAAGTGGGTGGTGAATAAAAAGTGGCAGGACCAAGCCCTTAACTCTCACCCTTATTAACCTCCCCTTGCCTCGCCTCTTTTCTACTGCTTTAGTAACTCACACACACAAAAAAAAAATTGTAGGGAATGAATATGGACCTCATAATATGATATGAAGAAATGTAGGTCATGAAAATTTCAAACCTGATAAAATAGTTAATGCTCATTTATGCAATGACCTATGTTGTTTAATTTATTTATAACTTCTAAATGTTATAACATTCTTTTCAAACTGATCTCCTGACAGTTTTCTTACAGTGCCCCGGGGAAAATTTTAAACTTGAAAGTTCCAACATTTCAAATTTATCAAAGTGAAAGAATTTCTGAGATTCTTTTTTTTTTTTTTTTTGCTGAGTTTCATGGATTTTTACATAGGAGAGTTAGTATAACTAAAAAATCTTTCTCTGAAAAAGAAAAAAATATATAACATCTAGGCCGAGACCATATTTGGAGAGCTTTTTACTCTAAAATAGTTTTGAGTCTGTTTACATAGGAGGGGAAAGCTGGAATTTATAACTGAAATTATTTAAATGACAAAATTTGCTAAACTGAATGTTATGATAATGTTTCATGAGCACGCATGTCTTGTAAATAAAATTGGGTAAAACCTCATCTGAGTAAAACTCTACTTTTTCGAGAACTAAACTGTTATAAAGGATTATTTCAAAAGTATCCTCCAGTCTGAGACATCTCAATGATTTTTTTAAGTGATTCATTTCTTTTTCTACAATTTTTATTTTTATCAGTATGTGTTTGCAGTATATAACGATTACATTTCTCGTGGGGAGTTGGTACTTGTGTATAACATACCTTAATTCTTTCTTCATCTTCTTCCCTTCCTCTTCCTCCCTCTTCCCTCCACCTCTTGGTCCTCTTTCCATTTGTCTAATCTCTATCTCCCTTCTTCTTATTACCTATCTTTTATTTTGTTCTTTATTTATATTTTGAATTTTCCATATAAGAGAAACCATGTAATATTTAAAGTTGTGTGTCTTTTTATTTCATTTAACATTATGGTCTCAAGGTTCATAACAGTAACTGATAAACTTGGTTAAAAGGGCCAATCATTTCATTACTAAATTGCCAATACTGTACTCAGAGCCAAAGTAGAAAACACTGTGGAGAGATCACATCCCACTGTTTATAAAAAGCGCTCTTTACATAGTACTGAGTTACCTACACTTCTGCAGGTTTAACATGTCCCCTCAATAAATCTGTGCACGCCTTCGAACTATAACTTCTTTCAACAGTGGCATAAAGTAAGCAACTTGGAACCCAGAAATTTCGCTGGTGCCTTGTATATGATTAACACCCAGCACTGAGCAGACCACGTTGCTGGGCTTTCTCGTGCACTCGTCTACATGGGAGTCTAAATTACCCCCCACTGATTACTATTTAATTAAAAGAGGAAGGTTCAGGTAAATTGCTCCTGTCACTGTGAGGTCTATGGACACATTCAGTGGCTGTCACTCAGCTGAACTAGTCCCAGAGTAATTAGATAGCTGGAGGCTATGAAGAATATATCATTTCTTTAAAAAACAAGATTTCGGGAGGGGCCCTGTTGTGTTTGTTGTGCACCTCTCTTTTTCACTGTGTGCAATCATGTGATCGGTTATTTAGAGACCACAGCTTAGTGTGAAAATTACACCAAGGAGCAATTTTAACCCATCTATATTCCATTGCATTCGTTATCATTTTTATATAGTTTATGCTCATACCTTAGATATTTAAAAAAAGAGTCACTTGAAATACGGGTTAGAAGAATCTGTTTTCTCACTTCTTCACCCCTTGTTCTTCTCTGCCACCTCTGAGCTTCTTACACATACAGACTTTGCCTTTAGAATGCACCTAACTGATCAGAACTCATCGCTTTCTGCCCTTGGACTTGGTCCAAAGTGGCTCCTGCTTTGGGCCTTGGGCTTTGGAGTCCTCCTGGGCCTTCACTGTGTCTCTCCCATCACACCAGCCTAGGCGATGGCCCATTTGGAGCCTGCAACCTTCCAGTGGACTTCACTTCCAACTTTGGACTTCAAAATTTCCTGCCTTGCGAATGTCTGAGATTATCAACAGAGTCTTCCCTGGGTGATCCTCCTAATGCCTTCCCCAGAGGGCACCAGTGTGCTTTTGTCCATTAGCGGAAGGTGATGGAGATTGTACATATGATCGTAAAGACAGTTTGAGAATGTGAAGAGCAGCAGTGGGTGGCCTTCCATGGCCTCTACTGAACTCATGCTTGGCTCATAAAAGGGGTGGCTTGGTATGATTTAGCCGAGAAGGCCTTTCTCAATCTCTTTGCAAGGCCATTGTTTTTATTATTATTAAATTCCCTCAGATTATTATATGACAATTCCTGAATAGTTATGATTTTAAACTTATATGTTTATGTAATTCATGCACACCCTGCCACATATCTGGACCTTACTTAAACCAGAAAAATAGGTTTCATTATTTCCACCACTGCACCACCTCATAATAGAGAGCTTTTTTGTATCTGTTTTCATAAAGGAGTCTTAATACTTGTGATGAATGAGTGAGAACATCCTCCTTCATAACGTTCTCTGAAAATTGGGAGATCGATGACACGCTGCTGCCTGAGTGTATGAGGCTTGATCTACGGTTGACAGATACTTAGAAAAAGTATCTGTGTTAACTAAGGCTTGTCCAGCCAAGCTAGTAGTCGGTTTTGACAAACATCGCCTGATTAGCATCTCTGTGCTCTCAATTATTTAGTGGTTTTAAATATTTTGGTTTACGTGAACTATTTTAGTCTACCCTATAGCTACACCAAGATGCATAACTGAAAATTCCAAGGGAATCAGTTGATGTTATACGCACATGTACCCAGGAGCTCAGATGCTAACGTCTGTACTCTCTTTCCATCTTCTGACACTGTTGGCTTTGTTCTCAAGCAAGCTCTTTGCCAATAGTCTTAGCACAAGCTTCAGGCCTTGTTTTCACAGCCCAGGCCACATCACATGTGCACCCCTCAGTCATAGAACCTACACCACCACAACACAGGGATTGAAATGTAGGGGAAATACTTTCCCAAAACAAAAACTAGTGTTTTAAAACTGTAATAAAGATGCTGAGCAGGTAGCTTCACAGATACAAAACTACTAAAACTATCAATGGAATGTATGGAATGTATAGAGCAGAGATCAGAGATTCTTAAATGACTTGAATTAAGGACTTGTAGTCAATTACTGAGTCATTATTAATTTTTGGCATATAGAAAGAGGAGCAGTATACAATCTTATCTTTTAGCCTGCTTTTGAAGGACTTCAAGCATCCCGTTTGAGTCTTTCTTTTTCTTTGTCTTCTTTTTTTTTTTTTTTTGGTTGCTGTAATGAAAATGTTTTAGACTGAGCAATTTATAAATAATGTAAATTAATTTTTTATACAGTTGGAGTCTGGGAAGTTCAGGATCAAAGTGAGCTACTGATATTCATTATTTGCTGAGGCCATTCTTGGTACATTCTCATAGGTCAGAAAAGGCCAAACGAAACAAAACAAACCAAAGGACCCTACTGTATTCTCTACAATCCCTTTTGTAAGGTGACTAATCTATTCATGACACACCAATGGTCTCACTACTGAATACTACTCTCTTGGGATTTAAGTTTCACCATGTTAATTCTGAAAGTATACACATATTTAAACCATAGCACACACTTTGGATCTACTCCCAAGCTGGTCCTTTATCACTTCTCCTGGAAGTAAGGAAGATTTAGGACACAGGACTGGATGATGGCTGCAAGTTACAATCCAGCTACCCTGTCAAGGCATCTATAAATTGGTGGCCAAAAGCTAAGGAAAACAACAAAGTGGAGCTGTGAAAAGAAGAAAGAATAAAGAAGAAGAATGAGTATTAGAGTACAGTGTAGTACATGGATTATAATGCGTATGAGATCAGTAAACCACTTTGGTGATCCCAAAGATGAATCCATTCAATATTGTGGGAAAACACAGCATTGTTTGAATAAGTATATACCTCCTTAGGGTACTGCATTGAAATGTCATGCCTTTGACATGGCTGTTTAGAATAGAGAAGCAATGAGGTAAGCTTCCGAGTTCAGTTGTTTGAGTCTAAGCTGAGATTCTGCCACATAGTAACCTTGTGATCTTGGTTAATGTCTTTGTCTTCAACAGTCTTTGCTGTTAAGTGGAGATATTATCTACCTAATAAATTTGTTATAGGAAATAAAAGCATTAATGCAAGTAAAAATTTAAAGCATAAATTGGCAAATGGTGATCATTTAAAGTTAGCATAGCTATTAAGATGCATTTGTAAAAAATAGTTTATATATAATTGGTACTGAATTATGAAAATCGGCCTTCATATTTTAGGGATATCATGTAACAAACGCATGACAACTTTATAAATGACTAGTAAAAGCAAGGGCAAAGAAAAGCAAGCGGTACTGACTGTCCTCAGGATTATGGAATCTTGTAAACTAAATGTAAACTATGTCCTCGTCTGTGCTCATCTCTGCCATAACATGTTTCTGTACTCGGCCCTTCTTCCAGGAATACTCTCACTCACTGAGGATGCTCTACTTAGTTCTTCACTCAAGTTTTCTATGATCTGTTCCATCATCATGTGTTATCATATAATTGTCCTTCAAAGCATACATCCTGAAACACAGAATTAAGGTCAGAGCATTACAATTCACATTTCCAGGGTGAGATTATAAACTCCCTGCAGGTACCAGGTAAATTCTCCTCCTCATTTTATCATAATGCAAGGCAACAGCCATTGCATGGTTAGTATTTGCAAACAGATGATAGAATGAGACAGCGCCCAACTGCACTTCCTAATAAATTACATTGATATCAACCTAGGATTTCCATAGGATATTACTCTTGTTTTTTCACCAAACAGGACCATAACACAGAAAAGGAAGTAAGAAGAAAATTAGTAAAATCTGAACACTTGCAGTGTATATTTTCCTGAGCCTATGTAGGATAAATTCATAACAACTTTATGCTGTAGTATTTTATACAAGAAAACATAAGAAATTTAGTATTAACATACAGTATGTTAAATTTCTGGTTTTGAACAAGGTTTCGAAGTATTGCATTAATCCACTCAAAACCAAATTAATTATTTGTTTAATGATGATCAATGACTGATTTACTTCATAAAACCCTATTTGTCATATGGTATACAATTTAAGAAACATTGATATCCCTTGAAATAATAATAATAAAAAAAAAACTCATTCAAAGCTATCTACCAAACAGTCTTTATTGTTCATTTAGTCTTTCCTTGGTCACATTTTTCCCTGACATTATTAGTTTTCATGAGAATCAGGCTGGTACTTGTCTTTAATCTTTGTTTCACTGATTAGTCTCTCCTCAGAATTAATTTTAAAAATAATGTCAAAGCTTTTGAAATATTGAGTTTTTCAAATATAATTTTCATTTTGTTTCTTATTTATACTCTGTAAATATATATATGTATGTATATATATACACACATATATATAAAATTGAGACAGACCTTGAAACATAACATGTCTTTTTATAGCTGTGATCCACCCACTCACAAGAAAACAATTCATGAACATGGAGTCTAAAATATATCATAAATTTCACGCTTCACGCTGAGCCAATTTAACACAAACATGACACATCCCTTGCATTAATAACCAAAGATGATGACTGATAGAAGAAGTTCATAAGATTGCAATCTTAAAGGAAAATCAGGCTATAAATCGGAAAATAATTTGAGCAATGAAATTTAGGTACACAGAAGAACCGTATCTATACTTATATACACAGATAAGATAAGCAGAATTTAAGATGCCACATCTAACTCATTGCACTTTTGAGGTAATTAGAACATTGTGCTATTTTATCCTTGTCCTCAAAAGACAGGATTTTCTTTATATACACATCAAGGTGTATATAAAGAAAGGTTTATATATATATATATAGTGTATATATATATATATATATATATTGTTCTTCTACAAATTCATTAAAACAATAATTAGTTTATATTCATGGAATGAGAAATAGTTTTGTGTCATTCTGACTGCCTACAAAATGTCTCTCATTTATTCATCTGCACTGCTTTGTGGGATTACTTGAGCCAAGTAAAAACCTAATATTCAGAAAATAATGTTAAAATTTTATGACTCTAAAACAAAGTCACTTTGTAGACTATGAAATCCTATAAAGCTACTCCTTACCCAACCTTAACAGAATAATTTAGAGACAGTAAAAGCGATAATAGACAGCACTTCATGTAGGCATTGTGATATGGTCTATCATGCAGCAACCAAAATGTTAAAATAAGTCAAGTTATATTTATTTTTTTATTCTCAGCTGCTCTGAATGATTTTCCAGTCTAAGTTATTCAATACTCTTTCACGCTTTCTTTCCAAAGTTGAGACAGGAACAAAGTTGTTTCCTTTATATATACTATCTTATATCAGAGAAGAGAAAAAAAGACCTTTAGAGGGCACACTCTTTAGAATATTAATGCTCAACACATATTTAAATCTCCTTTAAAGATTATTCATTGTTAATGAATGTAATTAGTGAAGCTTTACTTCAGGGTGTTATCTCTTTCCAGTGTATAGCTCTCCAGTTTGTGTGACATAGAGGAAAAATAGCTGAAGACCAACTCAGGAGGTTAAGTTACAAGTAAGAAGAACGCTGAAGAACAACATCATAGGTGGGCATGTCATGCAAGGATATTTCCATCAGTTCACTTAAAAATGATATATTCTTTTAAAAACAGTCCATGAGAATTTAATGTTCTACAAAAATTAGCATATTATTATTTATTTATTCTACCTTGCTTTTTTGTGTTATTTTTATTTGATAATTAGGGTTAGATTTTATAATATGTGGGGAATAGTTTATGGTTGTTTATTTACTATAAGGGAAATGACTTGATGGACTTTTCTCTTCACAAAATGTGTTTCACATACTTCCCATAAGAATCACTTGTCTGAATTCTGCTAGCTCCCTTCTGTTACCTGTTGCTCTGGACTCCACACTGGGGGCTGGGGGTGAGCAATGTGATGTTTGGTGCTTGCTGTTTTCGGTTCTGGCCCTCCAGTATGTGCCAGCCCACGCCCTTTCTTGTTTACTAACTTGGGGCTGACCTCCCTAGACAGCTGGGGTTCATATATTAATGAACATAGAGCTATAAGAAGGAGGGGCCCTGTTCCCTGAATCACCTTATGCTGGGCGGCCTGTGGAGTACAAACATCTGTTTTGAGATCTGTTAGTACAGGATAAACTACTGTGTTAATTCACTGAGATTTTCATCCAGCAGCTACATTTTGTTTAGCATTGTAACATTTTAACTGAAATATAATTTATATACAATAAGGTACAAAGCTTTGTATATAGTTTATGAGTATGGACAAACATGCAGTCACTTTGATACAACTAAGATATAGCATTATTTTACTAACCCTAAAAATCACATGTAGTCAGTAGATCTAATCATCCTAATGCTTGTCCACCATTGATGTACTTTGTTTCTCTAACTGGTTCTTATAGTATGTAGACTTTTGAGTCACTTAATACAAGGTGAGATCAAAATGTCTCGTCGATGTTTACATTTAAAAATTTATTGCAGCAAAACACACATTGTCGTTAACCGCCTCAGAATACTCCTCCACACTTTGAACATGCTTATCCCCTTGTCATTGCCACTTCCTGAAGTGGTTCAGGGGTCCTCTCTCATGAATGTCTTTAGTTGTGCTGTCCTAGCTGTCTGGATGGCCTGAATAGATTCAAATGTTTCCCTTTCCCGGCCATGTTGAATCTGGGGAGGGGCAGAAGTTGCAGGGTGCCACAACCAGTGAATAGGTGGATAAGGACACTCTGTAGTGTTTTATTTGACAGAAATTGCCATAGGCCTGTGATCAATGATGTGTGATCACTAAATACAGTGGATGTTTACACTGAAATATATTAGAATAAAAAGCACATTGTCATTAATCCTCCTTAAAGGACTCAAAATACTTCCCCTGGTTTTGACAATACTTAGAGTTGTTGGCAATGTTTTTTTTTTTTTTTTTTTTTTTTTTTTTTTTTTT